>VIAB01028705.1:13577-25213 GCA_009801035.1 Oophaga pumilio
ACCCTAGTACCGCCTGCTCCGCTGTCATATGCGTCACAAACGAGATCACTCGTCGTTCGCAATAGGTGTCAAACTTATCAATATAGGCTCACCAGCGGGACGCCAACGATCAAAAAATGGTCCAGAACATTAGTGAATGATCAGCGACATCACAGCAGGGGCCACATCGCTGCTACATGCCACACACAACGACGTCGCTAACGAGATCGCTAAATAGTGACGTAGTAGCGATGTCGTTAGCGATCTCGTTAGCAATCTCGCTTAGTGTGGCATACCCTTTAGTGACAGTGCCAATTTGGTACTTAATGACCAAGCCAATTTTTACAATTCTGACCACTGTCATTTTATGAGGTTACAGCTTTGGAATGCTTCTACGTATCCCACTGATTATGAGATTGATTTTTCGTGACATATTGTACTTCATGTTAGTGGTAACATTTCTTCTACATAAATTGTGTTTATTTATAAAAAAAAACGGAAATTTGGCAAAAATTTTGAAAATTTTGCAATTTTCAAACTTTTAATTTTTGGATCCTTAAATCAGAGAGTGATGTCACGCAAAATAGTTAATAAATAACATTTCCCACTTATCAATTTTTACATCAGTACAGTTTTAGAAACATAATTTTTTTGTTAGGACGTTATTATAAGGGTTAAAAGTTGACCAGCGATTTCTCATTTTTCCAACATTTACAAAATCATTTTTTTAGGTACCACCTAACATTTGAAGTGAGTTTGAGGGGGTCTATATAACAAAAAATACCCAAAAGTGACACCATTCTAAAAACTGCACCCATAAAGGTGTGCAAAATCACATTCAAGAAGTTTATTAACCCTTCAGGTGCTTCATGAGAACTAAAGCAATGTGGAAGGAAAAAAATAACATTTTACTTTTTTCACAAAAAGTTTACTTTGGAACCAAATTTTTTCTATTTTCACAAGGGTATCAGGAGAAAATCGATCACAAAATTTGTTGTGCAATTTCTCCTGAGCATGCTAATACCCTGTATGTGGGGGAAAGCCACTGTTTGGTCACATGTCAGGTTTCAGAAGGGAGGAAGCACAGTTTGACTTTTTGAACACAAATTTGGATGGAATCAATGGTAGCACCATGTCGCGTTTGGAGACACCGTGATGTACCTAAACAGTGGAACCCCCCAATTCTTACTCCAACCCTAACCCCAACACACCCCTAACCCTAATCCCAACGCTAACCATAACCATAACCACAAACCTAACCCTAACACACCTATAACCCTTATCCCAACCAAACCGTAATCCAAACCATAATCACAACCCTAACTGTAGCTCAACCCTAATTTTAGCCCAACCCTAACCCTAGCCCAACCCTAACTTTAGCCCAAACCTAACCCTAGCCCAACCCTAATCTTAGCCCAACTTTAACCCTAACTTTAGCTCAATCCTAACCCTAATGGAAAAAAGGAAATAAATACTTTTTTATTTTATTATTTTTACCTAAGGGGGTGATAAGGGGGTTTAATTTACTATTTTTTTGTTTTGATCACTGTATTATGGTCTATAACTGTGATCAAAGTGAACCATTTCCTATTGTTGCCAGGTGCCGGCCAACAGATCTCGGCCGGCGCATTGTGCATGTGCCCACCATTTTCTTCCCAGAAGAAGACGCTGCTGGCCGGGGACATCATGGGAGGATGCAGGAGGGTCCAGGGACAACAGTGGAACCGGGGGAGAATTGGGGGTCCCAATTAATTAAATGAGAAATCAGATTTTTTTTGGAGTCTATTCTGTTAATAACGACGATCACAAAACTAGGGTCAGTAAAAACCAACCCGAATCATGTTCTCTGCGGTCTCAGCTACCCCGGTAGCTGAGACGGTGGAGAAATTCCGACATTGGGGGCGCAACACACTTATTTCTCAGTGCCGTTAAAAAGCAGCGCTGAGGCATAAGTACCCTTAACTACCGCCATTAAAAGGCGTATCGGCGGTCGTTAAGGGGTTAAAGGCAAAGTTCACAGTATATTATGCATATGAAAGTAATTGTTCTCTCCTCATGACAGAGACAAGCATGGTGATGGCCTCTCAGGGCAGCTGGGGCAGATTTCTCTTCACTTGCTATTAGAGGAAATGCTATGCGCAGTCCAAGAAATCTTACAATGACGGAGGGACCTTCACAGATTGGTTCTCCGTGGAAACACACTACAGTGTGGAAGTGCTCACAGTTTTGAGCCTAGTGTTCCCTTTCGCAGGAGGAAGGTTAAGAAAAGTCAGTGGCATGGCAGATACGTGGATCTGGTCCTGGCTAGAAGCAAACATGATAACCAGCATGCAGGAGAGCACATGTGCAGCATTATCTCTCCTAACTGGATGAAATTTCACTCCTTTCTGGAGGAGATTATGAAGAGAAAAATGTCTCCCCACCGTGGACTGACATGGAAACTATGCTGGGAGCAGTAGTGTCTGCTTCTTCTGCCTTCTTAGGCAGCTTGAACCTAATTCAATTGGTTTGCACCAGTGTTCAGAAAGTGTGAGAGCCCTGAGCTGTGAGGCTCCTCCCAGCCATTTCTATGGCACCTAGTTGTGAGGAGAATAATCACTTAACTTTCATATACACACAATGGCCAGTAGATGGCAGCCAAGCACAGTTATGAATCGTAGGTATACAATGCAGTGTGCACTGCTCAAAAAAATAAAGGGGAAACTAAAATCCCACATCCTAGGTATCACTGAATTAAATATTCCAGTTGCAAATCTTTATTCATTATATAGTGGAATGCGGTGGGAACAATAAAACATAAAAATGATCAATGTAAATCAAGATTAATATCCCATGGAGGTCTGGATTTGGAATGATACTCAAAATCAAAGTGAAAAATCAAATTACAGGCTGATCCAACTTCAGTGGAAATGCCTCTAGACAAGGAAATGATGCTCAGCAGTGCGTGTGGCCTCCACGGACGTGTATGACCTCCCTATAAAGCCTGGGAAATTCTCTTGATGAGTCGTCGGATGTTCTTCTGAGGGATATCTTCCTTTACCTGGATTAAAGCATCAGTCAACTCCTGGACAGTCTGTGGTGCAATTTTGTGTTGGTGGATGGAACAATATAATTCAAAATTCACAGCACACTATTAGTGGAATATCTTGCAACAAATTTTTTTTTTATTGTTTATGTTGCAAGATATTCCACTAAGAGTGTGCGGTGAATTTTGAATTATGCTGGATTTTGGACCTTTACAGCCCATTACAACTGCACCTCGCAATTTGACAGTGTGCAGGCTAATTATCTCTGGTTGATGGAACAAGACATAATGTCCCAGATGTGCTCGATTGGATTCAGGTCTGGGGCACAGGCAAGCCAGTCCATAGCATCATTGCCTTCATCATGCAGGAACTGCTAACACGCTTCAGCCACATGAGGCCAAGCACTGTCATGCATCAGAAGGAACTGAAGTCCCACTCCATCTGCTTATGGTCTCACTACGGGTTTGAGAATCTCATCCTGGTACCTAATGGCAGTCAGGGTACCTCTGGCTAGCACATGGAGGGCTGTGCAGCCTTCCAAAGAAATGCTTTCCCACACCATTAGTGACACAGTGCCCAACCCATCATACTGGAGAATGTCAATGTCAAATCTTCCAATCTTGGTGTTCTCTGACAAATGCCAATTGCCCTGCACGTTCTTGGGCTGTAAGCACAACACCCACTTGTAGACGTCAGGTGCTCATACCACCATTATGGAGTCTGTTTCTGACAGCTTGAGCAGACATGTGGATGGTTAGTGGCCTGGTGGAGGTCATTTTGCAGAGCTCTGGCACTGCTCCTCCTGTTCCTCCTTGCACAAAGTAGGAGGTAGCGGTCCTGGTGTTGTTGTTGCCTTCCTACAGCCCCTTCCACGTCTCCTGGTATACTGGCCACTCTCCTGGTATCTTCTCCATGCTCTGGACACTGTGCTGACAGACACAGCTACACTTATTGCCACAGCTCACATTGATGTGCCATCCTGGATGAGCTGCACTACCTGAGCAACTTCTGTTGGTTGTAGACACCATCTCATGCTACTGTACAGTACCTATAGGGGTGAGAGCAATGATGAATTGCAAAAGTGACCAAAACAGCCAAAAACGATGAGAATAGAGAAATGGTCTGTGGTCACCACTGGCAGAACCATTCCTTTATAGGGGGTGTCTTGCTAATTGCCGATCATTTGTACCTGTTGTCTGTTCCATTTGCACAACAGCAGGAGAAATTGATTCATAATTGGTGTGCTTTGCTACTGGAGAGGTAGATTTCACAGAAGTGTGATTGACTGGGAGTTACATTGTGTTGTGTTAGTGTTCCCTTTATTTTTTTGAGCAGTGTATTACATGTTAAGGGCCTGCGGAATGCACCTAATAGATATTAAGGAGAGGTGCGTTCGCAGCCCGGAGTCCACCGTGCAGGCAGAGTCTGCTGCTAGTAAGATGGCGGTATAAGCGAACTCTGTTATCCCGCAGAGTCGCAGATGTAAACGCCATAGCACTATATGGCGGAATAAGCGGTCTCTGTTAACTCACAGAGCCGATGTAACAAAGACTGTGTCCTGTTAGACTCACAAGGAACACAGATGACTGCTAAGCGGATTGCAGTCTGTGGTCATGCAATCAGAACCCAAGCAGTAATCTCCTCACCGGAGTAGTCGGTATTCTAATGGCGTTTTCAGCCGAGCCCTGAACACGTGCATACAATCTCCTCACCAGAGGTGCCGGTATTCTAGGGGCTTATTTCAGCCATACCTAACCACATGCATACATGACCACACTGGCGCAAGCACGTAACAGATTTGATACTAGCGCATGGCGGCCCAGCCATGCTACCCTTTTATAGTAGCAACTGCAGGACCTACCAGAAAAGGACCAATACGAAACCATTCCAGTACACATGCAGTTTCAGGACCTTCCTGGCGGACCAATGGGAGTCGCTGCTGCAACCGAGCATGTGACCCCTGATCTCCAATGGGAGATCTTGCCCTGGGCATGCTCAGATGGAGAAAGCAGGGACTTAGTTCCCGAACTGCCTGCTCCAGCACTGGTTATAATAGAGGAACCAGGAAAGACCACAACAAGCCTCTGCACAGTGTTAAACTGGGCTAGACGCTGAGACCGACGTCTCTGCTGAGCAGGCTCCACTGCGGCCGGAGATGGATGGGGGGACCACAGCAGGACTGGTTCGAGACTCCCCTTGTGCAGCAGCGGGAACTCGAACCCTAACATTACATCTCCTAACTCACAGTGCCCAAACTAATTCAGGCACACTGGAACAAATCTACTGCCACATGACAACTGTCTCATTCAGCAATAGTAGAACGGGTACTGGGATACCACAATAACAGAACCATTAAAAGTTTTGTTGCAAATAATCAGCAGGGTCACAAAAACCATGATGAAAAAAAAGACGCACATTAACTGCCAAAGATTTGAGAAGAATCAAACATGAAGCGAGCAGGAACCCATTATTCTCAAGTGCTGTAATGTTCCTGAGCTGCAACTTCTCTGAAGTGCTCAGAAGTACATGGTGTTCAGTGCTCAAAGAAATGGCCAAGGTAAGGAAGGATGAAACTCGACTATGACTGAACAAGACACATAAGTTGAGATGTCAAGACTGGGCCAAGAAATGGCTAGCCAAGCAGTGGGATACCTTGATGCATGCAGAAGCATTGTCCTGCATAAAAACCATGATTTTTTTGAAAGATGCAGATGGTTTCCTGTACCACTGCTTGAAGATAGTGTCTTCTGAAAACTGACAGTAGGTTTGGAAGTTGATTTTGAGTCCATCTTCAACCTGCAAAGGTCCAAATATCTAATCTGTAAAGGGGTTGTCCACTACTCAGACAACAGACAACCCCTTCTCAGTCACAATATGTCCAGCTTACAAAATAACAACACCTATACTCACCTCAGGTGCTGGTGCCCTTCCAGGGATGTTAGCACTGACTCTCCTGGTGCTCCAGTGACTTTGTTATGGTGTGCAATCCATGTGGTCAATTAGCATCCATTTCACTGTACCCTCCTTTGGACAAATCAGACATCAGGAGGAAATGAGAGAGCAGCCACAGCTGTGACTTCCTCCAGATATTAGTTTATTCTGCTCACAGTACATATGTGTGGTGAAAATTAGATAAACTGAATATTTCTCTTACCTCCTAAATTGCTGTGAAATATTTAGGTTATGCAATTCTCTGTTAACTCTTCAGTCTGAACATTCAGTTAAATGTTTTTGCATATGTTAATAGTAACAAAACCTCAAAAAAGGTGCTAGATGTGTGAGGCTAATGTGTTAAGCTCATAAGGGAATTACAGGCCAAAACATTTTTTTATTGCTGTATTAAAATTTACCATTAAAGGGGTTGAACAAGCTAGATTTTACTTAATAGCGCTTAGAATAATAATTTCCACAATTGAATGAGTTGAAAAATATTTCCTGTGCTGCTGAGATAATCTTATAAGTGTGCAACTGCTGTGTACCGTGTAATGGCTGTGTCTGACTGTACAGGAACATGGTCTGATCATACCACAGCTCCTGGGCACTGAAGGACACAAAAGAGATTATAAAGACATTACACCATGGGAGCACAGCTGATTATTTTTGTGAGGGAAAACATTTCATTGCCTGTTTTAAGCAAAGTTTTACCTCAAAGAAAGAATCAACTGTGATCCATGCTGTCCTGAATGTACACTCTCTTTTGCATCCCCCCTGGAGCTGTGGTATGATCAGACCATGCTCCTGCATGGTCAGACACAGTCATTACACAGTACACAGCAGGGACACATTTATAAGATTATTTCAGCACAGGAACATTATTTTTTAACACATCCAATTGTGGAAATTATTATTATTGAAAGATCTTTTGATTAAAATGTTGATTAAAATTAACTTTGTTGGTGAGAAACTACCTTAAAGGAGGCTTTATGAAGGCCTGTTTTTGAGGAATTAGTTTTTTCAAAGGCACGATTTTGGGGTTCATAAATCTATTAATTAACTTTATCAACTTCTTACTTGGCTGGGTGTAATAAAAAACAGCGATTGCATCCTTTAAAAAAAAAGTCAAATAACATGTTAACTTATATAGGTTGGCACAAATTGAATGATACAAAATTGGTATTTTATCAGTTTTGAGGCAAAAACTGTATTTTTATACTTTTGCCTAATTAAAACATATTTGATGTCTATGGCATGGTATTTGTAACAACTGTTCAATATTGTAACTAATGTGAGACTGTTCAGGGTCCTCAGAAAATCAGCAAACCCATGAATAATGGATCCCTGTTGCTCAGACAATCCTGTAGTATTGCAATGTTCATTGCGTGAATTCACTGAATGAATTCATGCCATGAATAAAGATATCAGTCCCTCTCCTTCTCCACTCATCTCAGCTGAAGACTTTGCCTCATTTTTCAAGCAGAAGATTCATAACATCAGAGACAGTTTTGGTCGACAACCCCCAGAGCCCTTCTCCCTAACTGCCCAGCCCTCCTCCTCCAAAACCAACTTCTCCACCATTACAGAAGATCGACTCTCCACTCTGCTCTCAAAATCACATCTCACCACCTGTGCACTTGACCCAATCCCATCCCACTTCATCCCAAACCTCACCACAGTCTTCATCCCAACCTTAACCCATCTCTTCAACCTATCACTAACAGTTGGTGTTTTCCTCTCAAGCTTTAAACATGCCTCAATCACACCTATCCTCAAAAAGCCCTCTCTTGACCCATCCTCTGTATCTAGCTATCGCCCTATGTCACTACTCCCCTATGCCTCAAAACTACAGGAACAACACGTCCATCTTAAACTGTCCTCCCACCTCTTTTCTTGCTCCCTCTTCGACTGCTTACAATCTGGCTTCCGGCCACACCACTCCACTGAAACTGCCCTAACTAAGGTCACCAATTAGCTATTAACTGCCAAGGCAAAGTGACACTACTATGACCACCTCCTCCTGGACCTGTCCTCTGTCTTTGACAGAGTGGACCATTCCCTATTACTACAGACCCTCTCATCTCTAGGTATCATAGACGTGGCCCTATCTTGGATTGCATCATACCTAACAGACTGGACATTCAGCGTCTCCCACTCACACACCACATCCTCACCGCGCACCCTATCTGTCAGAAGTCTCGCAAGGTTCAGTCCTAGGGCCCCTGCTCTTCTCCATGTACACCTTCGGCCTTGGACAGCTCATAGAATCTCACGGCTTTCAGTATCACCTCTATGCTGATGACACACAGATCTACATCTCTGGACCAGATATCACCTCCTTACTAACCAGAATCCCTCAATGTCTGTCTGCTATTTCATCCTTCTTCTCCTCTAGATTTCTAAAACTTAATATGGACAAAACAGAAATCATCATCTTTCCCCATCTCACGCGACCCCCCAACTGACCTATCCATTAAAGTAAATGGCTGGCCACTCTCCCCAGTCCCACAAGCTTGCTACCTCAGGGTTATCCTTGACACTGATCTCTCTTTCAAGTCACATATAAAAGCCCTTTCCACTTCCTGCCGACTTCAACTCAAAAATATTTCAAGGATCTGTACATTCCTCAACCAAGAATCTGCAAAACTCTAGTCCATGCCCTCATCATCTCCCGCCTTGACTACTGCAAACTCCTCTGTGGCCTCCCCTCAAACACTCTTGCACCCCTCCAATATATTCTAAACTCTGCTGCCCGACTAATCCACCTGTCCCCCCGCTATTCCCCGGCCTCTCCCCTCTGTCAATCCTTGCACTGGCTCCCCATTACCCAAAGACTCCATTTCAAAACCCTAACCATGACATACAAAGCCATCCACAACCTGTGTCCTACGTACATCTGTGACCTCGTCTCCCAGTATGTACCTGCACGCAACGTCCAATCCTCATAAGATCTCCTTCTCTACTCCCCTCTTATATCCTCTTTCCACAATCACATACAAGATTTCTCCCGCGCATCCCCCCTGTGATGGAAATATATATGTATTTCATATAGATCTCACTTGCATGTATACTCCTATATACCCATATATACTCACAGCTAATGCATTCCATAATCAGGTGCTTAAGAATGACCCCTGACCCAGATAAACCAGACCATTGCAAACCAGACAGCTCCTTGGTACTTTCCAGACATCAGAAAACAGGAACCTACAGCAGATGGTCCAAGCTGATATGTGGATTTCTGCTGAATAGCAGGAAAAAGACGACAGTTACTCAAACTGCTAAATCAGCCTTTTTGTTGTAGCCAGAAACCTTCATGTATTCAAACAACCAATAACATAGAAACTTGATTGTATGTCAATTTACTAAACCACCCCTTTCTATATGCAACTATAAAACCATGTATGTACAATAAACCATAAGTATTGATGGAATATTATTGTCACTCTGTGTGAAAAGCTTTCATTTCTTGAGCGCTCAAATACTCAATCTGATTGGGAACAGCTACAGCACACACAAGGGTAGATTTATCCTAACCAAATTTCCATAACATCCCTACTCTGGAACTCTCTACCACAACATATCAGACTCTCGCCTACCATGGAAACCTTCAAAAGAACCTGAAGACCTACCTCTTCCGATAATCCTACAACCTGCAGTAACCACTGATCCACCAAACCGATGCACAACCAGCTCTACCCTCACCTACTGTATTCTCACCCATCCCTTGTAGATTGCGAGCCCTCACGGGCAGGGTCCTCTCTCCTCCTGTATCAGTCGTGACTTGTATTGTATAAGATTACTGTACTTGTCTTTATTATGTATACCCCTCCTCACTTGTAAAGCACCATGTAATAAATGGCGCTATAATAATAAATAATAGTAATAATAATCAGTCAGAAATGCGTCTTAAATAAAGAAGATTTTTTTATTGGACCCTTTGCTGGATTTCTTTGTTTCTTAATTGTTCAATATGTTACGTGTTTAACATTTTACAGATCTCTGAAAACCCAATTTTAGTTAACCTAAACCTCATAGCATTAGTTATTTATTGTATGTTCCTAAACATTCAGCAGATCGTTTAGGGTTTGAGTCCTCTAATAATTGCTTAAAACTCTATCCTGAAAAACTCACTTCATGAGGCAAACGTGCTAAACAGCGTACAGGCTCAAAAGAAAATCTTTGGGCCCGATTCATTGAGAATGGTGCTTTCTACGCCAGTCTTAATGATGGACACACTGGAGTAAAATGTACCTAATTCATTAAGAGGCCTCCATCAGAAATGGCATTCCACTAATTTCTAGCGTAATTTATGACACAACTTTTGATGAATTTGTTGGGTGGGTTTTGCCATGTCCCATCCTAATCGAATTTCACCTACTTTGGGCTGGACAAAACAGGTGTGAAAATGCAAAAAGTCTCAAAATTATGCATAACTTTGCATTACACAATAAATTTATAGAAAAATATTTAGAGTTGAGAGTCCTCAGTGGTTGATACCTTTTAATGGCTAACTGAAAAGATGGTAACAAATTGCAAGCTTTCGAGACTACTCCGGTACAAAGATATACATCTTTACTGTACAATAAATTTATGACATTTGAAGTTTTTTAGACCAGAATTCCGTCAAAAAATATCTGAGCGAATTGTTCACTTCTCTCCATACGTGCTAAAACACTGTTTCTATGTAATTTGCCAATCACTATTTTACGAAAAAATGTATTGACAGTCACACTAGAACACAAACCCATGATGATGAGGATTTTGTTATTTCAGTGGAAAGTTCAATATTTCAATTCAGAAATTATTATACAACTGACTATATATTTTTTCATTTATTAGTCCCAGTTGTTGAGTAGGATATATCATCTGTCACCTTAAAGATAAGATTAGCTACCATTACACATCCATAAATAACACAAATATAATACAGCTGTTAACCAGCAGTCCACATGGTTTGTTGTATCCTATAAACAGCTCCATGAGTTATATGCAGTAAGGCCATGCTGATGTCAGTGACATGATTTACACTCTGTATCTCTGGTAAGACAAAGTAGATGGCAAAATTGGCAACTACATGGAAGCTTTGAATTATTGACTTACATTCATATTGTTTGCAGTTATTTCCTCTATAACTGATTATTATTATATTAGTTGTAATAGCATACTGTCTCAGTACAGTAACATAAAACTAGAACACACATTAGATTTTTTCTGCTTATATTTGAATAACAAGTATAAGGCAAATAGTAGACACAGATTGATAAGTATTCCCCCACTCATGACAAGAATAAAATGTGAGAAAAGCACAATCACAATTTTGCTCTTTTTTGAGTATGGTCATCTTTTTTCAACATTTTGGATCAGATTAATTAAGACTGGAATTGTAACGTCAGTCTTAATCAAGTGGCGTAAAGGAGTTAGAGGCGCTTAATTCACATCAATGAACTGCATGTTACAAATGCCGTGCGCACTGCCACAGACTGGAGCCATTTCTGACAAATTTTATGGCACTAAAGTGGCATAAAATTGAATTAGTTAGATAGGCTTAGCCAATCCCTATCCTACTCAACCCATGTCCATTTTAGCAAAGTTGGCCGGTAATGGCATGAAATTGGCAGAAGTCATAATATTTCGGTAAAATTTCTCGTAGGCAAAATACCGTATATACCCATGTATAAGCCGAGATTTTCAGCC
>VIAB01028707.1:25330-35630 GCA_009801035.1 Oophaga pumilio
TATTATACTCCAGAGCTGCACTCACTATTCTGCTGGTGGAGTCGGTGTACATATTGATTCCTTAGCTTTCTAGATCAGTCAGTATCGCACATGACACCTTTGTATTCTTACTTATCCCAGAACGATAGGTTGGAAGTGCGGATGTGATCTATTCCTTTATCTGATTGGCCCGTTTTCACTCTATGGTAATGAGGCACCTTTGCCGGATAATCGGACCAGTGTTGCACTTAGTAGGTAGGATCCAGCACTGGATCATGGATTTCACTGTGGTGTAGAGAATCCCTCCTTGCCTCTGGGATTGCTACTTTATGTCACACGTCTTCAGTGCTGGGAACATGCAGGGACATTTATATTCCTAGGTGTCACTGATATCATCCACCGCATTTATAATGACAAGCTTCTGAATTTAGGTCTACCGGCCCTTTAATAGTAATGCACCTGTGTATAGCAGTATATGGGAGGCTCTGAGCATAGCGATAACAGAAATAGCGTCTCTTCCTCTCCTGTGACCCACTTTTCTGGCACACTGACCTTGAACAGGCGCTCTGCTCTCCACAGAGCTGACAGATGTTGTGCAGAGCCGCTGCGTAATATGCTACGTGCCAGATCACATGGAGGAATGCCAGAATCCACAGCAGACACCTCTACTCCTAGATTGACTTGAGTTACGTTCACAATGTAATACATTTTTTTGCATTTGTTCTTTTTCTTTGTCTGTAGGGTGGTAGTTGGAAGACTGGTAAAGTGTCCTGGCGCTCCAGACCCAACAAACCAATACAAGATGTCTAAGTCAAAGAGCTCAGAGTCTGTGCGAGTTGTGGTGCGATGTCGGCCCATGAACAGCAAGGAGATAGCTGCCGGGTTCGATAAAGTGGTAGATGTTGATGTTAAGCTCGGTCAAGTGGCTGTAAGGATTCAGAAAGGAGCCTCTAACGAGCTGCCGAAAACCTTCACTTTCGATGCCGTCTACGATGGTAACTCTAAACAGGTGGAGCTTTACGATGAGACATTCAGGCCTCTGGTGGATTCAGTCTTACTCGGCTTTAATGGAACCATTTTTGCCTACGGCCAGACAGGCACCGGGAAAACGTACACAATGGAAGGGTTAAGGAGCGACATCGAGAAGAGGGGAGTCATACCGAACTCATTTGATCACATCTTCACCCACATTTCAAGGTCCCAGAACCAACAGTACCTGGTGAGAGCTTCATATCTAGAGATCTATCAAGAGGAGATCAGAGATCTTCTCTCTAAAGACCAATCTAAGCGGCTAGAGCTGAAAGAAAGACCAGACACAGGTGTCTATGTGAAGGACCTGTCTTCTTTTGTCACCAAAAGCGTTAAAGAGATTGAACACGTGATGAACGTAGGGAACCAGAACCGCTCAGTCGGCTCAACGAATATGAATGAGCACAGTTCCCGTTCACATGCCATCTTCATGATTACCATTGAGTGCAGCGAGCTCGGGTTGGACGGTGAAAACCATATCCGCGTGGGAAAGTTAAATCTAGTTGACTTGGCCGGAAGTGAACGGCAAACAAAGACCGGAGCCCAAGGGGAAAGGCTCAAAGAGGCTACTAAGATTAACCTGTCCCTCTCCGCACTAGGAAATGTGATTTCGGCCCTCGTAGATGGCAAGAGCACCCACATACCATACAGAGATTCCAAACTTACCAGGTTGTTGCAAGATTCTTTGGGCGGCAATGCCAAAACGGTCATGGTGGCAAATATTGGCCCTGCCTCATATAACGTTGAGGAGACACTGACCACTCTACGTTACTCCAACCGTGCCAAAAACATCAAGAACAAGCCCAGAGTGAATGAAGACCCTAAAGATGCATTATTAAGGGAATTCCAAGAAGAGATTGCAAGACTCAAGGCCCAGCTGGAGAAAAGGGTTGTGGGTAAAAGACACAAAAAGGGAAAAAGAAGATTTGGCGCTGGGGAGGATGATGAAGATGGAGACTCTTGTGAAGGAGAGGATGAGGTGGAGGATAAAGAAGACTATTGGCGGGAGCAGCAGGAGAAGCTGGAAATTGAGAAGAAGGCCATTATAGAGGACCACAGTCTGGTTGCAGAGGAAAAACTGAAACTCCTACAGGAGAAGGAAAGGAAGATGGATGACCTAAGAAGAGAGAAAGAAGCTATGGAAATGCTGACAGCCAAAGTGAAGGTAAAAGGACCCTTTTTTTGTAAGTCACCTCCTGACGTGTCATAGAGATCTTCAGTCTATTGAGTTCTTCTGTTCTTGATACAGTAATAACAGTATCGGTAGTTGGAAGTGTTCATGACCTCGTCTTTACTATGTGACTTGCTTGTGCCCAGAATTGTCAACTTAGTCTAGATGAAATACCCCACCCAAGAAGCAGCTTTAGAGCTCACAAGTCCCTACCCAACCCATGTAGAATTTGTGGCCAATGGTGTGGTTGTTCTCTAAAGGACAATGAATATTCCTCACTCACTTTTTGGAAAGGGCCAAACAAGATGTCATTGATTTCACCCTTTGTATCACATGTTATTACCTTGCATTTCTCGATAGTACCATTCACTACTCGTGTTATGCCAAGAGGGTAGATTTCTGTGACCATAACTGATGATAACTAATAGGGCTGGTCGTTGGTTCTTGCAATATTTTATTTTTCTTAGTTGCAGAACGCCTATTGGTGGCTTAAATGCTTGCTCATGTTACAAGATCTCGTCCCCTTTCCAGTTATTGTCCATCACACTGCCTAGTGTCCATCTTATTCATTGGTCCTCATCGTCCTAGGTCCTTCTGGGTTCAATCAAAGCTCCACATACTAATTCTAGTGAGAATGGTCCTTTCATGGTTGCAGGATGGGAAATGTAGGGTCCCTTAGTGATTTTTCTTATGAATTCTCTTCATAATTCACACTAATTTTGAGTCAATCTCTCAGGCTATGGAAAGTAAACTTCTTGTCGGTGGAAAGAACATTGTAGACCACACCAATGAGCAACAAAAGATCCTTGAGCAGAAGAGACATGAGATAGCTGAGCAGGCAAGTAGTAAATCAGCTTGAAAAAGCCCACATTTTGGCTACAGTGGGGGGCACAGAGGTCTCACTTGTCTGCTTTCTAGAAACGTCGAGAGCGAGAGATGCAGCAAGAGATGGAAAATCGAGATGAGGAGACACTCGAGCTCAAAGAGACATACAGCTCCTTACAACAAGAGGTTGACATCAAAACTAAGAAGCTCAAAAAGGTGAGGGCCATGTGCACTTTGCTATTTTGCTGATAGCTCCAACAAGGATGGTGGAAACATGGTATGGTGGCACCAGTGAAAGACTTTACTCTTTTCCATTTGTTTTCCAGCTCTTCTCTAAACTTCAGGCTGTAAAAGCCGAGATCCATGACTTGCAGGAAGAACACATTAAGGAGCGTCAGGAGCTGGAGCAGACGCAGAATGAGCTCACCAGAGAGCTGAAATTAAAGTAAGTATTTGGTGGTCCAACCATAGTGGGCACAAGTGATATCTCTGCCGGCCAACAAATACACTATGAAAGCAATGGTCACACAAGCACATTACCGCTACTTTAGACCCATAGAAGTGAAAAGTAGGTGGTGGTGGGGGGTAACACATGCGCATTAATGTTTCATTTACACTGTGGATATGGGATGCCCGTTTTCGGCCCAGGTCAGGGATCAGGAATTAATTGCCTATCCTGTAGTTAGGCGTTGTGTTGGATGTGGGGGAATGGACAGTGACAAAGCCTTTTCTTTTAGACATTCATATTGATTTTCCAAATGGGAACTGTAGAGATATTGGGGTGTTGATCCCTGATCAGAACTCCCTAGTGACCAGTGCTCTGGAGTTGGTGCATCACTGGAAATAATGTGAGCACTTGCCAAGTGCTATTCTAGTATGTCAAAGTGGTGAGGTGTGAGGCTGTAATGTCGTTTCAGGTCATCCTCAGCAGATACATAGAAAGTGTCTGCCGGACTACGAGCTCATCTCACTTTAGTCTGTTTAGGAAATGGAGAGCAGGATGTGTGAATTATTTATCAGGCTGTTTATATCTGGTTTATTATGGCAGCGCATCCAAAACAAAGTGAATCTGTGAGCACAGCGCTAGGGCAGATTTATTCATCACTCTGGCACCACAATACCTGCACATGATGTCACTCTGACTTACCACACATACTGGAATATGGCCATCTTTAAAGGGGTATTCCCATTTCCAAGATCCTATCCCAATATGTAGTAGGTGTAATAATCAGAATATTAGCAAATACCTGCAATTAGAATTGTAGTATAGTTCTTCTGGTTCGCTATGTCGCTTACACCATGTGCAGGGCATTGCAGGAGCATCGGTACCCAATTTTATAGGTCTGTGATAATCACCGACAATACAAGGATGGCATCTGTGTACAATCTCTGTAGTAGAAGTTTTTTGTAATTTATCCAGACGTGAAAATCGCTGATGGTAAAAAAACGGATACGCGGACCCAATACTGATGAAATGCCGATCCAAAACACTGATGACACTCAAACCGTTTTTTGCATATGTGGAAATCGCTGATGTCTGAATTAGACCTTACTGCTTGCTTTGGAGATTGCGCCTGCTTGGTCGCGATTGGAGTTCGCTGATGTTCAGGGCTGACTGTTTCTTCTTGTGCTGCAGGCATCTGATCATTGAGAATTTCATTCCAATGGAAGAGAAAAATAAGATGATGAACCGCTGCTATTTTGAGGAGGAGGAAGATCAGTGGAAGCTTCACCCGATCAGCAGGCTGGAGTAAGTACCGGTGACCTGCCTTTCGTAGCCTGCGCCAATTCTCAGACACCCTTCCCTCTGCATCTCTGGTAATTGCACACTTTTCTCCATAGCAATCAGCAGATGATGAAACGACCCACGTCTGCCATAGGCTACAAGAGGCCATTGTGTCACCAGGCCAAGATGTCCATGATGGTCAGACCTGACCCCAGATACCGGGTAGGAAAAGATCTTCCTTAAGTGCTCGTCTGCTCTAAGATTCTGCACATTTCTAACACTATTTGTGATTTAATTTGTCTGTTTCTAAGATCCCTGCTTGTTGTCATTGAATGTTAAAATTCCCTTTGAAGGCAGAAAACCCACAGATTTGCTTGTCACTGCAGAGGGTTTTTGACACTTGTATCCTGTCTTTACAATCCTCTATGAACTGAAGAGTCTGGACACCAGATTGATTTATTTTTCCTGCACGGATACATTGCAACAAACTCCCAGGATAAGAGCGATATTTGTGCTTTGCTTACAGGCTGGATACATGTGTAACAAACCCTCAGGATGAGTATATAACCCCTGGATGTATATATTAATGTCTCCATTCACTGACAGCAAGTAGAGATCTCGAAATCATTGATGTATTGGAATGTAAACTATGACAATCTTGCAAAACTTTTCATTATGCAATTATTAAAAGTCGTCCACCCAATACCCCATTAAACATATGGTGTTGAATACCCTTAGTGTTGCCGCAGTCTTACATTGGCACGGCTGAGCTCCAGCCATCAGTTTTAGATGGTCGTTCTCAAAATCTGCTGTCAGTGGTCGTATCCAACATTACCAAAGTAAATGAGTCTATGTATCAGGAAATCATAATGGAGTCGATAATATATTATCATATCCACAGGCTGAGAATATTGTTCTTCTGGAACTTGATATGCCAAGTCGTACAACCCGAGACTACGAGGGTCCGGCTGTGGCCCCCAAGGTCCAGGCTGCTTTAGAAGCTGCTTTGCAGGATGAAGATGACATCCAAGTGGACGCCTCAACGTTTGAGAGCTCAGCCAGCAAAAAATCCAAAGCTAGGTGAGTGGTCCTGCAATATTGGGAACGGTACAGGTTAGGCCTGTGCACCTAGTGCTAGGCATACTGACCGGTATATGTCTTTTTACTGTGTTTGGTATTATGGAATAACTTAGTCTACTACACTATTGTTTTTCTGTATACTCACATATAAGTTTTACTGTCCTACTGGAGACAGGACAACAGCCGGTGGTGAATGGAGTTTTACGGGTGGTCTCCGTTTTTTCGTCACTAGCTTTTTCCCGCGTACATACTCGGCATACATCTCAAAAAGGGTCTGAACAGTGTAACTGTTATTTATGGGTGATCAGCGCCATATTGTATAATTTGCTTTTCATTATTTCATCACCATTTCCAGACCCAAGACCAGTGGCCGAAGAACAGCTCCACCTCCAGGGCCTTCTGGATCTTCACAGTTCCCACAATCGAGGGGGTTGGTTCCAAAATAATTAAAGAAAATGACCTCAAAACCAAGACTCAAATAGATAGATGAAGTATTAGGATGGACTGAATGAAAAACAACCTGCACGTGCCCCGGGGCAGATCCCCCTCACCTCCTGTGGTTAAGCTTCCCAGGAGGTGAAGCTGTGAGGGGAGGGGGTCATCCAAAAGCAAGTCAAAGGCGCTGGGCTTGTAATTTGGCATCGCCCCCGTGCTTGGCATGACTTCAACTGTGTGCAAAGTGTTTCTGTGTAGGACTTAATTTGTGATGGATCTGAGGACACGGAGACCACAAGTGTATACAGCTCCACCTGACATTGAGCGTCGTCTGTGCACATACAGTGTACTGGGCGCTTGGCCTCTGCACTGATCTCTCGGCACCCCGACCTTTCTTCTTTGGTATTTATATGATTTTGTAGCTGTATATTTAGTTGTCTTCTTTTATACTGTAAATTAGTGACTTTTTGTTTCGTGTTGGATTGCAACCTGTGCGTCATCTCCAGCGACAGGCCCAGGTACGAAAAATATCAGTCACTAAGCTCGCTTCCTTCCCTCTACTGCAGATATCATAGTCTCCGGTTAGTCGGATTCCAGAAACCTTCCGGCCACTGGCGGATACATAAAAAAAAAAGGGGCCCCTGTGCAAGAACAGTATATGGGCCTTTTGCAGCCCAAGAGCTTCTAAAAAATGCAAAATTGTACCTGCTTTGGAGGTAGAAATGGCTCCTGATACCTTGGGCCCCTATGCAGCCACACAGGTTCCAGCAACGAGATGTCCGTCCCACCTCACGCTGTCCGCCATCTTGCTGCTTAGTAACGTGTCTGCACTCGTTAAATGTTGATGGCTTTCCGTGGCATCTGCTTGCTGGTTTGCGTCCATCCATGCTTCCCTCAGTGACATTGAGCCCCAGAGGTGCGATGTGACCGGGAGACGCGGCAGCTCCTCGGCCTTATCTGAAGAAGCCATAGATACTGTGAATTTTATACGGCGACGCAGTGTGATGGCTCTTTCCCCGTCCAGGATCGCACAGGAGGGAGATATATTTATTTGTACCTTTCTCCATAAGTGAATGTCTATTTAAATAAAATCTCTTTACCGCCCCCAGAGCCTGTGTCCTACTTCACCAGTAGCGTCACTCAGTACAGACTAGTGGTCCCTGACTACCACAACTCCCATCACTCATCACTACCTTTATTGTGACACTGTAGTTGGCAATCATACCATGTTCTATAGGGCATCATAGCTGGCTGTTACTATGAGGATCTACCCTACACAGTGGCTAGCTCTAGAAAGCACACTGGCTACTATTCTTAAAGGGTTTGTCTAATTTAAAAGATTATTGCTCCAAAGTCATCTCCCCCAACTAAAAGAATAAATCGAGCTTTTATTCACCCTCCAGAGTTCCGCTGCCCTAGTCTTTGGAGATCAGCTGCAGCCGTGATGTCACGTCAGCACTGCATTTGGCACCATTATGAAGGATCCAAGGGTATGCTGTGGTTGGCTTTCAATTAGACACTTGTACTGTTATTGGGACACTGGTTACCCTTATGTGCAGAGACCGTTCCTGGTCCCACAGTATACCATAAATGCCTTATAATAGGAGCCAGCCCTTTAATACCTTGGAATCACATATGAATGGGAACGTGGCCCAATAACAGGAGCAGTGTTACAGTCAGCTGCGGTGCCACCATAAGAGTAGATCTAGCCACAGTGCAGGATGGAGATGGTGGCTCACACTGACTGCGACTGTTCTGGGGACAGTGATTGGCGCTGGTATGGATGCCCTAAAGCAGGGGTCTCAAACACGTGACCGCATGTAGCCCCTGACACACGGGCCGCATGTGGCCCCTGGGGCACTATAGACCCCTTGGCAGCATTTTATTTCAACTGAATGTGCGTCCTTAGACGTACATTCAATTGAAATGATGTACCTGCTGTGATGGAGAGGTAGGGGAGTGGCAGCAGCAGAGTTGCGGGTCACAGGAAGCAGGAGCCGGCTGCTGCGGCTAACTTATGTGCCTGCTGTTAAAAAGAAATGAATATTCATGACTCTCCATGTCCATGGGAGTGGAAAGCAGTGAATATTCATTTCCCTTTAATAGTGGGCACAGTAAGCACAGCGGCTGGGCGATCACGTGTGCCCGCTACTAAAAAGAATGAATATTCACTGCTCTCCTCGTCTATGGAAGTGGAAAGCAGTGAATATTCATTCCCTTAAGTAGCGGGCACATGTGATCGCCTGACCTTAGGAAGTCGGCTACTGTGCTCTCTATTAAAGATCCATGAATATTCACTGTTCTCCATTCCTATAGTCCTGGCGTGGGGAGCAGTGAGTTTTCTGGCAGCTTTTTTTGCTTGTAGGCAGCACATGACATCACTGCTATGCGCTGCTTAGAAGCATAAGCTGCTGGCATTCGAACAAGACGCTGCGAGGGAGCTCAGGGAAGGCAAGTAGAATGTTTTCTTTTTTTTTTTTTTTCTTTTTAAATGTTTACTGATGGGGCCATGCATACCAGGATGGGGATGAGGGGGGCCATGCATACATGGATTGGGGACATATACAGCTCTGGCAAAAATTAAGAGACCACTGCAAAATTTTCAGTTTGTCTGATTTTTCTCTTTATACGTATATTTTTGAGTAAAATGTAAATTGCTCTTTTATTCTATAAACTACTGACAACGCGTCCGAATTTCCAAGGAGTAAATTTTGTATTTATTTTCAGAAAATGAGAAACGGTCAAAATAACAAAAAAATGCAGTGCTTGCAGACCTCAAATAATGCTAAGAAAACAAGTTCATAATCATTTAGAAACAACAATACTAATGTTTTAACTCGGGAAGGGTTCAGAAATCAATATTTTGTGGAATAACCATGATTATTAATCACAGCTTTCATGCATCTTGGCATACTTGCCAACAGTCTTTCACACTGCTTTTGGGTGACATTATGCCACTCCTGGTACAAAAATTACATTGATTACATTCCAGAGGTTTTCAATGGGGTTCAGCTCTGGAGATTGGGCTGGCCATGACAGGGATTTGATGCAGTGGTCGTTCATCCACAATATACAAAATTAATTCAGCTCACCCCTTCCAAGGAAACTGTGGTGGATTCCATGGACCTTGAGCAAGGATTCGTGTCTCTGCTGGACACCTTACTGAGTCTAAGAACACGTGTGTGTTCGAAACGCGTACAGTTTCAGCCAGGCACTTTTTCTCACTGGAATATCCGGAATTAACATGATGCATGACCTCTTGTATTTTTTATTGAAACTGAATAAAAGAAATCGATTTTACTCCTTGGAGCTGGATTCCTTCTTTCTTCAAGCAGGTCCTTCATCCACACATTGATTGACCTAGCTGTGTGGCATGGCGCATTGTCCTGCTGGAAAAAACAGTCCTCAGAGTTGGAGAACATTGCCTGAGCAGAAGGAATCATCTGTTTTTCTAGGATAACTTTGTATGGTGGCTTGATTCATACGTCCTTCGCAAAGATTGACCTGCCCAATTCCAGCCTTGCTGAAGCATCCCCAGATCATCACTGATCTTTCACAGTGGGTGCAAGACACTGTGGCTTGTATGCCTCTCCAGGTTTCCATCTAACCATTAGACGACCAGGTGTTGGGCAAAGCTGAAAATTAGACTCATCAGACTCTATGGTCCAATTCTTATGGTATTTGGCAAACTTCAGCCTGGATCTCCTTCGCTTCTCATTGATGAAAGGCTTTTTTCTAGCTTTACATGACTTGAGCCCTGCCTCTAGGAGCCTGACATAAACTGTTCTTGCCATGCACTTCACCCCAGCTGCCATTTGCCATTCCTTTTGTAGGTCATCCTGCGGTTGCTGAGTGACATTTGAATAAGATGACGGTCATCCCGGTCAGTGGAGAGTCGTTTTCGCCCTCTGCCGGTCTGTAGCTTTGTTGTTCCCAATGTCTGTGCTTGACCTTATTGTAATGGACTGCCGTCTTAGAAATTTTGAGGATGGAGTCAACATGACGCTCACTGTATCCTGTTGTGAGTGGGCTTGGGATGAGTTCTGAGCAGAGGC
>VIAB01028708.1:14163-27767 GCA_009801035.1 Oophaga pumilio
GGGCTTTTTTAGTCGTGTTTTTTGGGGTGACTCAACTGTTCTGCAAATAAATGGTCGACTGCTTCATTAACAAACATTATGCTCAGTAAATGAATGAAGCACCCGAGCATTCCAAAGTGCTCGATTCGAGTACAGAGCAACCGAGAAGTTCACTGCTCAGCGCTCGCTCATCAATAGCCTTTGTCTGTCTGCTCTTATGTCACTGCTTACAAGCATAAAAGAGAGACAAACTTTCAGTTCAGGGTAGAAACTTTGTTATGATAGTGTTGCAACTCACTTCGGAAAAATAGGTAACACACTAAACACTGCAACTGACCCGGCTGGTTCCTGTACAGACTAAAGATCCTCAACCCGCAGTCCCAAGTTTTCTCTGCGTGAGCTGAGATAGCCCCAACCACAGACTTGATGATGACAACTCAGACCTATGCTGCTTGAAAGGCAGTTGAGTACTTCATTTTCCTGCTAAAGAAATGGAGGGAAAAGAAAAAGGGCAAATTACCTACAGAAAGGAAAATATGCTGAAATATAAAGAGATCCCAGTGTGAGTAAAACAAACCAAAAAATACAAAATAAAGGATTAAGCATGTAGTGTTACAGCATATTCCTTCTACTTCCTAAAAAGAAACAGAAGGTAGGTGCAGAGTAAAGAACATAAACAGCAGAGACATAAACCCTAGCTGTTTCACTGGCTGGCTTAAACTACGGCAGTATGACTGGACATCCAAATTAGAATATAACCAGCAGGAAATACCAGCATGGGAAACTAATATAAAGCCACACCCATACCCACATTGGTCAGACAAATTAGTAAATGAAAGCACCTGTAACACTAAAAAGACCAAAGTAAGAATATCAGAAGCTAAACAACTGGAGCAAAGGTATATTTGCTGTGGCTTGGCAAACAGAGAAGATGATAACAAAGCATAGGCTCAAGGGTTCAAACCCAGACACATGACACAATTATTAGACAATTGTAAGAATGACGTATGCTAAGAAGTAAGGAGGGTAAAGGTCCAGCACCTATAGTGCTAGTAAAATAGAGAACTATCTATCAGTCTATAAGTCAGTGAAAAACAGACAACACTCAATTAGCATCCGAGTGCTGTCAACTTTTTTCATTGACCCATAGACTTTCAATGCTGATTTTGGTCCAACACTCAGAACAATATCGGGCATGTGTCTGCAATCAGACTGATGAAAAAATCTAACATGTGAACAGACTGTCGTATGTGCTAGTGCTATCCATGAAAAAAAGGATAGCACTCATATGTGAAAAACTTGCACGTGACTGAACCCTAAAATGCTGCTGTCAGAGATTGCCAACAGCATGTAAAGTGGTAAAGAAGTGGGCAGAGCTCAGTACGTCTAATGCAGAGGTCTCAAACTGCATTCCGTGAGGGCCGCAAACCGTGCGTGTTTTAAAGATTTCCTTTGCATTGCACTAGGTGCTGGAATCATTATCTGTGCAGGTGATTAAATTATCACCTGTGCAATACAAGGAAATTATGAAAACATGACATGTTTGTGGCCCTTGAGGAATGCAGTTTGAGACCTCTGGTCTAAAGTGTTGAAGATTTCTAGTCAACGTCAAAACTTCTATTGATCTGTAGATATATTGGTATTCTGCAGTTAGGCTGGATTCACACTCAACGTATAAAAATACGGACCGTATTGTACGGCCGTAATACGCAGAAATGTTGCCGGCACAGTTATCTGTATTTTATCCTTTGTCAAGGTGTGGCTGCGTATTTAGCGCATGTAAGCATCTGTATGCAATCCGTATGGCATCCGTATAGCGTTTTTTCCTCGCAGCCTTGCAAAATGGACATTTAACGGTTTTTAGGCCTGAAAATCATTGAAACCATCAGCATCAAGGCTATTTATTGGCTCTGCATCAGGTGGCAGCCCCCAAACTGCCCATTTTGGTGCTGTGCTCGTGTTGGAGTACTGCTGCTTGGTTGCCATAATGTCTGACACTCTTCAGTTCACCCCAACTGATTGAGTTCTGTACAAATGGGTTTTGTCCCGCCGCTTTGGGCAGCCATACCCAGTGATCGTTGCTCCGTGGAGGACGAGACGACTGTGGGTGCAATCGCATTTGAGGCAATGCCTCACTAAAGGCCATTTTCACCGCCTTTATGCATCTCAGCGGACTCATCCCGACAAGTTTTTTCTCTATTGTCAGATGAGCATTGCCATATTTGATGTTTTGTTGGAGATCATGCGCCCTGGGATCACCTGCCAGGACACCAGGATGCGCAAAGCTATCTCTACAGAGGAGCGACTTCTCCTGACGTTACAGTATGTATTCCTCACCTACATACTGTCTGTTGATGATGTGTTTTGCCACAAGTTTGAGTTGACTCTTAAGGCTGTTGCTTAAATATCCTCATAGTTTATCCCATATATCAGCTGGAAATACCAGAACAATGATGTGTATGTTAAAATCACATAGATCTTTGACTTGTGTATAATTTAAGTTAGGATTGTTTGTAACTTAAATCCTTTTATGGTTATGTATTGTGCATTTGTGAAACGTTTGGGCTGTTGTAATGATTTTTCTCTCTACATTTGTTTCATTGTAGATTCCTGACTACTGGCATTTCATATGCCGCACTCCATATGGAGTTTTTGATTGGGAGATCCACCATATCTGGCATTGTTTATGATACATGCTCACAACTCTGGGACAGCATTCATCAACTGGTGATGCCTGAGCCCAAGATGGAAGACTGGATGAGGATTGCCAGGGGATTTGAGGAGCAATGCCAGTTTCCAAATTGTATAGGATCCCTGGATGGGAAGCACATCCGTGTGCGTAAGCCGCCGAACTCAGGGTCCCAATTCTATAATTATAAACAATATTTTTCTGTAGTGCTGTTGGCTCTGGTTGACAGTAATTACAGGTTTATACTTGTAGACATTGGGGCCTGTGGAGGAACTGGAGACTCTAGAGTCTTCAATTCTTCCATTATGGGTCAGCGGCTGCACAATAACCAGTTGCACCTACCACCAGCACGTCATCTTCCTGGCTCCAATCTTGAACCTGTGCCGTATGTTGTAGTTGGGGATGAAGCCTTCCAATTATCCAGGAATGTCATGAGGCCATATCCACGACGAAACCTTGACCACCGACGTAGGATCTTCAACTTGCGCCTATCACGGGCCCAGCGCCTGGTGGAGTGTGCCTTTGGCACTCTATGTGCAAAATAGCAGGTCCTCCAGTCTGCTATTCAGCTGAGTGAAGCCAATGTCAATAAGATCATCAAAGCATGTGTTGTGCTACATAATTTCACTCGAATGCATGATTGTGGCCCATCTAATGTTGGTGAAAGTGTGGTGACCAATGGGATATGCCTAGCCCACATGTCATCCCTTTATGTCGTCCAATTTCAGGACTGAAAACCCGCTATATCTTTACCCAGTACTTTGTGTCACCTCAAGGTACTACAACCTGGCAAGATGACGCTTTATCAATGCTGTAATGTAGTTCTCTGTGTCTATATAAATTTTCTTTTTGGTCTCTGACATACTCTTTGTGTCTGGTGTTAATGTTCATGACAGATGTGTTGGTGGTTTATTAGGATGAAATTATGAAAGAAAAGTCCCAATTTTAGACAAAAATATATTTTTATATGTGCAAACTGTCACTTGAGGTACTGACTACCATATTTGATTCATATGGTGTCTGTCGTCAAAGCACAATACTGTAAGTCTGGCTTCTTCTTACACAAAAAGTACCAAAATAAGTCATTAAAAAAATAACAAACATTTCCATAAATAATAGTACATAAAGAAAATAACAAACTTTCACTAGGCCTAGTGATCACCATATGTAACCCATATGTTGGATTGGTAACATTAGACTACTGCAAATATGCAATAGACACCATGGAGTAAAAGAAAATGTAAAAAAATAACAAACATTTGTATAAATAATAATAGATAATGAAAATAACAAACTTTCACTATGTATAGTGAAGATCATATGTTACCCATATGTTTGGTTGACAAGATTAGACTATTGCAAATGTGCAATAGACAACATGGAGTAAAAGTAAAGATAAAAAAAATAACAAACATTGGTATAAATAATAAGACATAATGAAAAAAACAAACTTTCACTTAGCCCACTGAAGACCATGTCTGTACCATATGGTTTTTTGTGGCTTTCAGATTAGTGCAAATATGCTTTACACAACATGTTGTAAAAATAAATGTAAAAAAATAACAAACTGGGTTTTAAATAATAATAGATAAGAAAAATAACAAATTAGAGTAGGTGGTATGTGGGTGGTGGGGTTGGTGGGTGACCAGCGTCTCTGTGTGGTTGGCCTGGTTGAGCACCTTGACCATCACCCTGCTGGGGTGGATTTTCAGGGCCGTGACCTAACATCTGGCCATGGTCAGGTTGGTGTGTGGCCACATTGCCATAAAGACAATGGAGATTATACTCCTGGGGAAGCTGGTACTCACGAGAATCATACCCCCCAATATGACCATGTTGAGCAAATCCAGGTTGGGACCAGCCTCCAACACTGGATCTGTACAAGTGGCCATATTGGGAAGTTGGGTTATAGCCTGCCATTTGACCCTGTTGTTGCCAAGGTTGGT
This sequence comes from Oophaga pumilio, assembly GCA_009801035.1. Taxonomy (NCBI): domain Eukaryota; kingdom Metazoa; phylum Chordata; class Amphibia; order Anura; family Dendrobatidae; genus Oophaga; species Oophaga pumilio. The sequence goes on from VIAB01028708.1 coordinate 18,778, forward strand.
TTGGTGTGGGAATAGGTTGAGGTGTAGGCGCACGTGCAGGAGGATCATCAGATCCTAATTGAGCATGCACAGTTTGGTGGGGGTAATGTGCAAAAGGTTACGGGGTGAGAGCTGCCACCTCTCAAGGAATTCAAACACCTCATATGGGGTATCAGGGGGGCGTGCATGCATCAGCCTGACCTCACAGGGTAGGGGACGAAGGTAGCGGGCAAGGCTAGATGAATACGCCTCCTCACCCTCATCCACAGCAGCCCTTGAAAGATAATTGAGGACCCCAGTGTCCACATGCCTACGTGTATCAGAGGCACGGATGTCTCACCGTCTTCTCCCACGGCGGGATATTGCAGCATGCTGGGGGGAGACCCCCAGAGGTACAGTGGGGCTGCTGCTGTTTGCTGCTTCCTCAACAATGGCGGATGCTGCTGCAGCTGATGGGTCTGGTACAGGTAGAGGTGCAGCGGGTTGGTCAGGTCCTGGTGCTTGTGAAGCTTGGGGGATGCAGCTGGGAGGGTCACAAGATGGGCCAGCCATCTCTTCACCTCCCCCAACCGGGTCTATAATGGTCTCTGAGTCAGAGCCTGTCTCCCTCTCAGTGAGGTAGGACTGAGTTCTGTTAGGAAATTAAATGGGATTAGAACATGTTGGAGATGTCAGCCTAAACTGCATATGTGTTATGTGGTGTGATGTATGTACTTACGGTCTCAGATCCAGAATAGGAGCCAGAAACCCAAGGCGGTCAAAGTAAACATATTTCAGCTTGGTCGGTGCTGCAGAACCGCTCCTGGACCTCTGCTGCCGTTCCCGCCGGTACTGGTCGCGGATGCTTCTCCATATTCTCATTACATCATCCACTGCAATGTGACATATAATTTCATCATTTACCTAGCCGCACAATGCCAAATTGTTCAACATACGCTTCACATAGTCAAGGGGGCCTAGTCGGATGTCAGTATCCTAACATTTAGTCGCTAATTAAAAAAAAAAACATAAAAAATTATATTTTAGGGAAACTCATCTCAATTATGACGTTCTGCCCTTGAAGATATTTGGGGAAAAATCAGGTTACTTACTCATTCACTGCTGCTCCTTGCGTGGGCTGTCCCCAAAGTGGGGAAACATCTGCCCACAGATGAACCTCCATGCCACCTCTTTTCTTGCGCAGTCTGCATAGTGTGCATCACGTTGGTCCCAAATTTCAGGGCTCTCCTGGACCAAAACTATCAACATCTCCACATTTATGTGCGTAGATATGATGGCCGACTCCGTGGAGGCGTTCTTCCAGGATGTCTGGCGCTCTTTTTTAGCTAATTTGCATGTGTCAGCTTTCTGATTCATGTCTTGCACCATTTCCTGTGAGCTGCAGAAGTCATGCGTATTTCTCGCAAGTCACACGTCTGGTCCGTGTGTAATCCGTATTTTTCTCGCACCCATAGACTTTCATTGGCGTACAACGACCGTAATACGATGACAATCGCAGCATGCTGCGGGTGTCTCGCACCGTAAAATACGGCCGAGAAATATACGCATGATCAGAGCTGCCCCATAGAGAAATATTGGTCCGAGTGTAATGCGTTATTTTCACGCCTCTCACTCGTCCGCATTCCTCTTTAGTGTGACGCCGGCCTTAAACAGAATGCAGCACGTCTGTCAAGCTAACTGGAGTATTGGCTATGGGGGGAAATTAAGTTATTTTTCTCTGCAACTGCTTCTTTACAATCCTTGGGATAGTGCAGGGAGATGCAGCCGCTACCTTCTTCTCAGAATGGGCTCCCCTTAACACCTTCATGACCGGAGCTTTTTTCGGTTTTGCTTTTTCATTTTTTTGCTCCTCTTTTTATCAGAGCCATAACTATTTTTATTTTTTTAGTCAATATGGCCATGCAAGGGCTGTTTTTTGCGGGACAAGTTGTACTTTTAAACGACACCATTAGTTTTATCATATCGTGTGGTAGAAAACAAGAAAAAAATTCCAAGTGCGGTGAAATTGCAAAAAAAGTGCAATCCCACACTTGTTTTTTGTTTGGCTTTTTTACTAGGTTCACTAAATGCTAAAACTGATGATGATCATGATTCTCCATGTCATTACGAGTTCATAGACACCAAATATGACTAGGTTCTTTTTTATCTAAGTGGTGAAAAAAATTCCAAACTTTGCTAAAAAAAAAAATTGCACCACTTTCCGATACCCGTAGCGTCTCCATTTTTCATGATCTCGGGTTGGTTGAGCGCTTATTTTTTGTGCGCCGAGCTGATGTTTTTAATGATACCATACTGGTGCAGATCTGATCTTTTGATTGCCCTTTATTGCATTTTAATGCAATGGGCAGCGACCAAAAAAGCGTAATTCTGGCATTTTTACTTTCTTTCTCACTGCATCATTTAGCGATCAGGTTAATCCATTTTTTTATTGATAGATGAGGTGATTCTGAAAGCAGCGGCTATACCAAATATGTCTATGTTTGATTTTTTTTATTGTTTTATTTTGAATGGGGTGAAAGAGGGGTGATTTGAACTTTTACATTTTTTTATTTTTTTATATTTCTAAAAACATTTTTTTTTAACTTTTGACATGCTTCAATAGTTTCCATCGGAGACTAGAAGCTGCCACAACCTGATCGGCTCTGCTACATTCAGGCGATGATCACATCGCCTCTATGTACTAGAATTACTCACTTGCTTTGAGCACCGACCACTGGGGGGTGCTCACACCAAGCCAGCAGTGACAACCATAGATGTCTCCAGGCGACCTCTGGTTTTCATGCCTACGAACCGGTGACCCGCGATCACGTGATGGGGGTCACCGGTGGGCAGATTTCCGGCCTGATAGCCGGAAGCGCGAGTTAAATGGCGCTGTCAGTGTTTGACAGCGGCATTTAATGGATTAATAGCCACTGGTGGATCGCGATTCCACCCGAGGCTATTGCGGGCACATGTCAGCTGTTCAAAACAGCTGACATGTCCCAGGAAAGATGTGGGCTCACCACCAGAGACAACATCAAAGGGAGGGAGTCCGACGTCAGCGTACTATTATGCCTGATGTCGGAAAGGGGTTAAGTAGTGTATAAATAAACCCTTAGATGACTTCATTATAATCACTTAAACTTATGCAATGTCATTAATTCTACAGTGCTTTACAGACACCAGAATCACTGCCCCATTGGGGCTCTCAATGTGTATTCCCTAACAATATGTCTTTGGAATGAGGGAGGAAACAGGAGAACCCGGAGGAAACCCACGAAAACATGGGGAGAACATACAGACTCCTTGCAGATGTTGTTTTTGGTGGGATTTGAACCCAGGACTAGGGTTGAGCATTCCGATACTTCCGATACCTGAAATCCAATGTAAGTCTATGGGAACAAAATATCGGAAGTATCGGAAGTAAAAAAATTTTATACTTCCGATATTTTGTTCCCATAGACTTACATTGGATTTCAGGTATCGGAAGTATCGGAATGCTCAACACTACCCAGGACCCCAGTGCTGCAAAACTAGAATGCTAACCACTGAGCCACCATGCTGCCTAAGGTTACAAAATATTCCCATATTGTTATTGAATAGAACAGTAAATACTAATTTATCTATCCATCTTTTGCATTTATTTATCCTTTTCTGTACCTTTAATTTAACAAATATTTTCTTGGAACAAATATCACATAAAAAAAAGTTGACAAAATCTGAGGGTTTCTATGTCTCCTAAACTGGAAACTTGTAAATATTGTTACTGAAAAATAACTGAAAAGCAAAGTAAACATAACTGCTAACATCTCCCATTAAGGGACATTAGAAGAGCTTAAAGAACCTTACGCAACAAAAGGCAAATCACAGATGATTCCCTTGCAATGTCTTCTGATGTCTGTATGTAAAATACTTCTGTGCTGATTGATGAAGTAGAGAATGAAAATATAAAATGCTTGTATGCCCATTCATGTACAGAAATAAATTACAAGGCAACAAACGACAACGACGACAGTATGCAAAGCTCGTTTATTCATTTTGCAAAATTTATATTCAGATCTCGAAACCAAAACATTCCCTTACTTTAAGTCTAGGACAGCTCTGTGAGTTTTGGCCATTCACTACACTAAAATCTTAGTGTTATAGGCACCAAAACTAGAGAAATTTTACTTTGCGAATTGTCAATGATTGCAAAAAGTTTTGTAATGTAAATTTCCACCCACTAGAGAAACACTGCAGCTTTATAGTTCTGCAATTATGGCTTACTTATACTAAAAGTCACTGTAGTTTAGTAAAGCAAGTTTTTTTTTCTACTCATTCCAGGGAAAAAACTAATAGATAAAAAAAATCCATCATGACCCTTCTTCTTTATGCCATTTTCAATGGCAATAGGGTTAACCAATTACTATGTACATTGGATTCAATAAAATTCTCAGGCATTTATGATATAATTTTGGATGGTGACTTATTTACTCTATGAATATGCTTCATGATAATCACATCCAGTAAATTTTACCTGCTGGAAGAAATGTAAAGAAATTGTCAAGGCACATGAATTCTTTAACAGCTGACATTAGTATCAAGGACTAACACTCAATTCACCAATCACATATTATTCCCATACCACCAGTTCTTTGTCCGGGTGCCAGTCCGGATTTTACCTTGATCCAATGGTCTTGTGTTGTTTCAAAGCAACCAAACACACATCATCATGGATTGGGTTTAGTGATCATGAAATAACTATGCCATGTAATCCTTAAAACTGGGTTCACAAAAATGAGTGGAGGATTAAAAAATTGTTGGCATCTGAGTGGCATAGAAAAAGAAAAAATAAGTAGTACTCCTCTTATACAGATTAGAGATTTGGGTTATGGCAAATCAAATTTGCCTCCAATTTGGCAAAAAGAAAAGTCGGATTTGCCTGTATCCAAATTTGTTGGGATTCACTCCATGCCAGCTACCATTTTTATGGACTGCAGAAAGGGTTAAAAATAAAACAAATAGTATACACACCTTGCTACTCACTTGTTCTGCTATCAAACTTCCCTGCCTTGTCCTCCACTGGTGGGAAGATGCAGAAAAGGATTTCACCTGGCATGAAGACAAGAAGAGACTGGAGACCATTCATTTGATTTGCATTGAATTTCCTGGCCAAATTTGAGCAAATTGGTAATGAGAGACAGCGACCGATGTCACATGTAGGGGTCCCTGTGTGTCCCCCCCAGGATGCGCAAGGAGGTGTATTGAGGCCATGAGAGTGCATGGCAGTCACAGGCATAGCTGTGATTACAATGCAAGGTAAAAGTAAGTGTGGGTCTTGGACATGCTAGTTGTCCAAGGCAGATTTATGGAAAGCCTGCTCTGGGCTTTTGTGTTTTGAAACAGACTACAGATGGTAGGGGTGCAGTCCAATTCATACCTGGCCTGGGTTTTCCATGTGGTCCATGGCCACAGATTCCAGTTAAAGCCCTGCAGTAAAGGGTTTGGGTGTGTTAGGGTCAGTGTTAGTTTGGTGTTTGTAAGAGTGCAGAGCAGAAGGGTCTGCAGAGCTCCACCTGTGTGAGGCAAAACAGGCAAGCGGAGCCTAACATTCAAGGTAGCTGAAAGGCCTGGCGCTCACAGCTTACACAGCGGTGCAGTCACCCACAGCAACCGGTCTTGGAGGAGGACTGGCATGTTTATTGGCTGCAATCTGACGTACTGTCTTAATTCCCAGCTGCAATCCGGAAGATATCCTTTTGTTTTCTACTTTGTGAGTACGCTGAACATTAAAGAGACTTTTGTTTTGGAACTTTACTGTGGTCACTGCCTGTCTATCATTCTACATCAACCCCGCTGCATTACATATGGTGGAGAATGCAGTCAGTGTGAACTGTGGCATACCCCAAAGCGTGCTGCATGTCAGAAATTAAGCCTGCATTGATAGAGCTCAATCTTTTGAAGCAGTTGGTCTTCAGTTAGCAATGGCAGCAGGACCAACAACAATAGCAGCAGCAAGAGGTGCTGCAGTTGCAGCAGCAAGGGGAGCAATTGCAGTTACAGTGGCAGCAGTTGGAGCAGTACAATTATTAGCAGCAGCTGTTGTGTCAGCAGCAGCAAAAGACTAATGAGCTGATTCTGCAGCAGGTTGTGGCTATGCAAGAGGCACCCGCCATAGTGCCCCTGATCCAGTCTGAGACCCGGTACAAAATCCGGGCAGCGCTGAGGAAGATGAGTCCTGAGGACAACATGGAGGCCTTCCTTACTGTCTTTGAACACACTGCAGAGTGGGAAAGCTTGCCGATGTCACAGTGTGCTGAAGTGGTGGCCTCATCCTGACGGGAGATGCCCAAAAGGCTTACCTGGACCTCAGTTGGGAGGATGCTCTGGATTATGAGAAGTTGAGAGGTGAGATCCTTGCTTGACTGTGGGTTAATACATATGTGCTAGCTCAGCAGGTGTACCAGTGGTCGTTTGCGGAGTCTCGTTCCGCCAGGTCCCAGGCAAATAACTTGCTGTAGCTGGTAAAAATATGTCTCCAGCCAGAGACCTTAACCCTATTCCAGATGGTAGAGAGGGTGGTGGTCGACCGGCTTGTGAGAGCTCTGCCAGCAGCCATAAAGCATTGGGTGGGGCAAGGGGACCCAGGCACCCTGGACCAGGTGGTTGGACTGGTAGAGTGGTGTACAACCACTCAGGACTTCATACGGGACAATGCTCCACTACGGCTGTCGCGTAAGGACCCACCAGCCCATGAGTCGGGGAAAAGTCTATAAACCTCTGTTGGGGCTAACCATGACCAAGCCCGTGTTGAGGGGGGTAACGCAGAGTGAAAATCACAAAAGTCCCTTTTCCCCTTAAGCAGCCCAAAGGTATAGTCGTGCTACAGTGATCAAGTGTTGGCAGTGCCAAGGGCCTGGACATGTGGCTGCCAACTGCCCACTGATATCTGAACCCATTGACTGCGGGTATACTAGCTGTATGTCTATGTATGCCCAGCCAGTCTATATCACTACCACAGGCACGGTCGACAGCGAACCCCAACTGTGCCAGGTACTCATGAACGGGTACCAAACAGAGGCTCTCCTGGACTCAGGGAGCTTAGTGACTTTGGTCCATGGGTCCCTGGTTGCTGGGGACAACCCCAAAGGATGGAAAGTGGAGGTGATGGGTATCCATGGGGAAATCCGGAAGTTCCCGACCATGGAGGTTAATTTTTCCACACCATGTGGGGACATTAAACATGTGGTGGGAGTGGTGAAGACCCTTCCATTTGGGACTGTTTTGGGGAGACAATTGCCCTTGTTCTGGTCCCTGTGGGAGACCAGGGTTAACCCTCTCAATATAAATGTTGTTCTGGGCACAAAGCCCAAAGATCCCGAGTCAAGGATACCTGCTATAGGGGTCACCAACCTGGGGACAGAGTGTAACCCCAATAGGTTTCCCCTAGAGGTTGTCGCAGGTGAAGTCGAGGAGACCCTACCGAACCCCGAAATGGAAATATCCCCTGGTGAGTTCGGGGCAATTCAGTTCCAAGGTTGCATGCAGATACACACATACAAACAGAAAGCCTGGAAGAACCGGGAATGTGTGATCATGGAGGCGACTACGTTCGTACACACGGGGAACCCTCTGGCACCGGCCAAGGATGTAGCCGGGAGTCAGGTTAAAATAAATAAAAGCTCTCGCTAATCAGCATCGATGGGAGGCTTGGGTTCGGGTGCGACGTGGTACAGATGTTTGCCTGGGATTGCCGGGGCGGACCTCGGCATTTTGGTGGGACGTAGGCACCGAGGCACAGGTAAGAGTAAGGAGGAAACAGTACCGAGTGCCAGAAAGCAAGTACTTAGGTTATGGGATGAGCTGCTGGATTATCGGTCCCTAGATAAACAAAGTCGAGACCACCCAAAACTGGCCCAAATCTACTATTAGCCAGGAAAGTGGGCGTGTCTTATGCAACAGACAACGGGGTGGTTGGTGGTCACGTAACAAAGTGTGGAGGAGAAAAGCAAAGGGGAGGAATGCTCATGTAAGCAGATGGTTCCAGTCCCTACAAAAGTTTGGTTTCTCAATGGAGCATCGGGTGGGGAAGTCACAGGGACATGCAGATACCCTGTCATGCGCCCCATGTGGGTTGACAAGTGTTCAACCCCACGGGTTTGAACAGAGGGGAGGTATGTGAGACAGCGACCAGTGTCACATGTAGGGGTTGCTCTGTGTTCCCCCCAGGGTCTGCAGATCTCCACCTGTGTGAGGCAAAACAGGCAAGTGGAGCCAAACAGACAAGGTAGCTGAGAGGCCTGGCACCCACAGCATACACAGCGGTGCAGTCACCTACGGCAACCGGTCTCGGAGGTGGACTGACGTGTTTATTGCCTGCAATCTGACTGTCTTGTTTCCTGGCTGCGATACGGAGGATATGGTTTTGCTTTCTACTTTGTGAGTACGATGAACATTAACCCCTTAACGACCGCTGATGCGTCTTTTAACGGCAGTAGTTAAGGGTACTTAAATCACGTTAATTAGCGGCGCTGTGGAAAAAGTGAATAGCTGGTGGGTGCCACCATCTTTTTACGGTCAAAAAATGGCAGCCACATGCACAGTGCGCCTGCCGCGATCTGCGGGGGGGCGATTTTCTCCGGGGTCTCGGCTGCCGGGGGTTGCCAAGACCCTAGAGAACATGATTCGGGTCTGTTTGTACCGACCCCGGGTTTGCGATCGCCGGTATTAAAAGTATAACGGCGATTGCAAAAAAAAAATCTGATGTACCATCTAATTTCTCTCTCCTCTGATGTGATTGCACATCAGTGGAGAGAGAAATAGAGTCCCCAATCACACCCTCGTACCCCCTAGTGGTCCTCGGGCCCTCCTGCCTCCTCTGGTGGGCGCCGCCATCTTTTTACGGTCAGAAAATTGCGGCTGCATGCGCAGTGTGCCTGCCGCGATCTGCCGGGGGGGGGCGATTTTCTGCAGAGTCTCGGCTGCCGGGGGTTGCCAAGACCCTAGAGAACATGATTTGGGTCGATTTGTACTGACCCCGGGTTTGCGATTGC
>VIAB01028712.1:14592-26244 GCA_009801035.1 Oophaga pumilio
TAATAAAGAAAGAAAAAAAGTTCATTTCGCTGAGACCTCCGGAGATCTTCTAGTTACCATTTAAAACATTAGATTGAAGATTCACTCTCAGAATAAACAACAAAAAACAGACCCAAAAAGAAAATAAAACATAGTAATAAAAAAAAAAAACATTCTTTTAAAGGAAACTGTTTTTAGAACTATAATGTAGAAATAATTTAAAGAAAAGGAAATAAGGATACATTGTCCCCAATGCCAATGGTTTTTCAATGTATCTGTACCTGTGTAGCTTAATAAAAGGCATACCGTGTATGCACAATTGCTTCTGACATTCCATATAAACAACAAGCGTGAAGCAATGTTTTTTTTTTCTAGAAATGTTGCCTACAGCTGACTTATTGCAGTTTGCTTTTCCAAAACCTCAAGGTAATCTGGCTCTGATTGCATTTTTCCTTGAAGGATAAGATGCTCCTGTTTAGATTGTTCTGCAAAGTATTTTCTGGGGGTGCCATATAAAACAGTTTTATTTATCCTGTCCTGGTTCTGGCGCCTCGATTCATAGGCAGGCATGAGTTGCCTTTTAGGTAAGGTGCAAAAGTTATAATGAACTACCCCTCCACTGGGCAATTCCTTGACCCTTTCTGTAATATTCTGGTACAAAAGTTCTGGCTCTGCTGTAGCAGAGGACTTTTCCAGCAGTTCAGTTGTGCTTATTGTGTATGCAGATGGGTCCTCCTTTTTGTGGTCCAGTTTGCTATAACTAAACTCTTGAAGGTTTCTATAATAGGCAACAGGGTCTCCTTCTTTTTGCATGTAGATTGGGTTTTGGCACATTTGCTCAACAGGCGGTGGGATGTAATTGTACACATGGGCCTCAGTTTTATCGCTGGAGTTGGTGTTGTATGACCCATACTGCAGTTGGAAAGAATTGATATCTAGATTGTTTGCACTGCTGTTTGGAACACTCTGTACCCCTTTTCGCCTTTTCAACACAAAGACAAACAGGCCAGCCCCAAAACATACTGAAAGAATGAAAACCACCAGTAATCCCAAAATAAGGACTGACAGAGGAACCTCAGTGTGAATTTCTGGATAAGGACTCGGTGATATACCCAATGGATGTGGTGTGTAAGTTTTATGATTGAAAGATAACACAGTTGCATCAGCCAAATGGGGGTTCTCTGGACAGATTGCTTCTTTAGACACAATCCTTAGATGCTCTCCGACATGTTTAAGTGGTGACTCACATGTTACTTCCTGAACAACCACAGTGGAGCTTGATTGCTCAATCCAGTTTTTCAGACCTAAAATATCACACGTGCAATCCCAAGGGTTTTCCTGGAGATCTATTTGTATGAAGGCAGTGAGCTGATCAAGAACTCCCTTTACAGGCAGATATGAGAAATGGTTGTTCCTTAAATTTAGTCTTGTAAGGGCAGTACCACCAAATACGTTATCAGGCAGTGATCTCAGTAAATTGTTGTTCAGGAATAAGAGCTGTAGGTTGCTCAGAGCATCAAACGTACGTGGAAAAATGTCCTTTATTACATTGTATTCTAAATAAAGATATTGCAAACTGTACAAGCCTTCAAACATGGCTGGATGTAGTATTTCAAGGTAGTTACCATTAAGATAAAGTCTACGTAAGCTTGTCAGGTTTGAAAAGGCACCTTCTTGTATGACTGCTATTCGATTATTTCCTAAATGTAACAAATCCAGTGAATAAAATTCTAGAAGATCAATCTTATAAACAATTTGAAGATAGTTACCTGTCAGATACATCTTTCTTGGATTGCTGGGCTTGGGTTGAAGATCAGAAATGTTGCTAATTTTTCTCTCTTGACAATTGACAGTTAAGCCACTGTCAGAGGTCTGAGATGTGCAAACACAACTTTCTGGGCAGCTTAGAGGAACTGGAGATTTAGTCTGATACACCATGATGGGCCCAAAAATCTGCCGATCTTTAGAAACCGTGACTCTAGGTGTGGGTCGGTTCCGGGTTTTGGGTGGCCGGCTAGCCTTTGGGGCTCTGGTTGGGCTCACTGCAGGGTTAAAGGTTGGAGGAATCCGTTGTATGCGAGTATCTGGAAATGCTGGATGTACAGATCTCTGATTTGTATCACTTGCACTTTTCCTGGGACACAAGTCTTGCCTAGTGAGCTGTGTAACATCTTTTCCATGAAGTCTAAAAGGAGTCTCACACACAATCTCGCCAACAAACACAGTGATGGTATCTAACCATGCTTTGAGGGGAATTAAATCACAGGTACAATTCCAAGGGTTCTCCTCGAGTTGAATCTCCATAATGCCTCCAATGTGCTCAAGGACACCGGCAAAAGGCAACATTTTCAGCCTATTGCCCCTCAGATCCAAATGAGTTAAAAGTACAAAGCGAAAGACGTTGTTTGGAAGAGAGAGCAGGAGATTGTCATTTAGAATCAAGACTTTTAATTTATTAAGTTTGCTGAAAGCACCAGCTTCAATAAGACTGATGAAATTGTAATCTGCTTGCAGATATTCCAGACTCTCAAGGCCCTGGAAAGTTTCCTCTCTCAACACTTCTAATTTGTTATTATTCAGATGTAATCTTTTCAGTGTCTTAAGCCCATTGAAAGAACCAGTTCTGATTTCTTGAAGCTCATTGTTGCCCAAATGTAGAGTGACTGCATTCGAGTAATTGACAAACTCATTGGGATACAGCCTGCTCAGTAAGTTGCCATTAAGGAAAAGCTGATAAATTCTGGACTGGGGAGGCAGCAGCAAACTGACGCTGGTGAATCCTTTATTTTCACAATTAATATTTAGTACATTCTCCTTTTCCTCACACAGACAGCGGATCTTGCATATATCTTTGGCAGTTTTACGACTCTCTGTCTTTAAGATTGCAGTCACTGACATAATACTCAGCAACAAAATGCTGTTCAGCATCTTTATAATCCACAGATCCAAGATCTGGTGCCTATTGTATAACCTTTAAGGAAAAACGAGAAAACAGAGAAAAAAAACAAACAAAAAAAAGATTTGTATCACACAATGAAAAGCAGCAAACAAATGTCAAAGTGCAGAAAGACTATCCAAATCTCTGTTTCTAGAGCTGCCTAATGAATTGGAAGCCCCCACTTTCTCTCTTCCCAGACCGATCACACAGCTTCCCAGTGATTCCCAGCATATTCTTTGAAAACGTGCAGAAATATGAACTGTGTACTCACACATCAGGAAAGCAGGAGGCTTTTCTTCCTTGCAAGTCCTATGCAGGTTTGCATATCAAAGCATGTGGTTCCAAGCTCGGCTCATTTGTCCCTATCCATGATCTCTGGGGAAATGTGGGTAGAAGTTATCTGAGTGGGAGATTGCCGTGACTGGGAGTAGTTGCTGCCGTGGACGCCTTCCCTTCTCTGCTTCCTATGAGTGGGCTTCTGTGCTGCAGGCTCCCTCGGACCGAGAGAGGGTGACGTCACGCTCCGAAAATTTGTTGCTGGGGGAGCGCTGCAAACACGTTGTGCCTATCTATTGTGTTCTCTTGTAAAGCTCAAATGTGATCCGTCCCTTTCATTATAAGAAAAAGGGAGTGTGAAACTCATTGTGATCCTTGGATGCTGCCTGTCTGTGTGAGGACAGCATCCTCTCAGCCCCCTCCCTTCTTCTTAAATACTCCTGATCATCAGTTTAGGCTGCACTATATAGGAGGACAATGCTGTAAGTTTCTTTTTTTTCTCCCTATCTATCTGTTTATCTATAGATGCCTATGAAAGATTGCTGTGTAAGCTCGTCATATGCTCTGGCCTGTCTGGTACGTACATCTGTGCAGCATATGCATTCAAAATCTTTGTAATTAGGAGTGATCTGCATGTCTGTATTAATTACCGTGCATGTTTGACCTGCTGAAACTAATGTTCATAGGAGCTGATTACATTTTACCGCTTGCGTACCATTGTTGACTGCTATATGTTTTGGATATGACTTGTTTTTATGCAAAAAAAATTGATCATTTTACTTTTAGTAGTTTATTTGTTTATGCATTTATTTTGCATGTGTTTATATATTAACCTACTTATGTTTTATTTTATTCTTTTCCATATTGCCAGCATGTTCTGCAGCACTGTAAAGATATTGTCATCACTCACACCATTTCCTCTCCCCATTGAGGCTCACAATCTCCATTCCCAATTGACATAACGATATTGTCATCACTCACACTATTCCCTCTCCCCATTGATACTCATAATCTACATTCCCAATTGATATAAAGATATTGTCATCACTCACACCTTTTCCTCTCCCCATTGAGGCTCAAAATCTTCATTCCCAATTGATATAATGATATTATCATCACTCACACCTTTCCCTCTCCCCATTGAGGCTCACAATCTATGTTCCCCAATGATATAAAGATATTGTCATCACTCACACCTTTCCCTCTCCCCATTGAGGCTCACAATCTTCATTCCAAACTGACCTCTCAGTGCGATTGTTTTGCTAGTGTATGTGGTGTCTATTTATCTACCATGGCAAGTGAGTTAAAGTATCTCTGCTCTCCCAGACCCATTTGCTTTTACCTGGGTGCCCAAGTGACCTTTGGCAACTAGTAATGAGAAGGGGCAGAGAGGGAGAGAAGAACTGATGGACAGCTTTTCATCCTCAAACATGATTTTATCCTCTAATGGGACCACAGGGAGGAATTGTGAGTTCGGTTTCATCGACTAGATGTAATTATGTGTAGACCGTACAATATCATCATGTGTGTGTTGGACTGTTGGGTATTTGGATCATTATTACAGCAATTACTCTCTGTGGTGTCAGTGGTGCTTCTATTAACCGATTTGTGGCTAGAAGCTCATTAACTCCAGTTACTAAAGACTCATAAAACCTTCCCTTGTTGGAAGCCTATCACGTTTTTAACACCCAGCAACCCTTTGAAACCTATCACTCAGTGCAGAAACCTCAGTAACCCTTTATCCCCTATCCAGTAGTTGCAGAAAGCCATTTTACCAGCAGGAGATTCAATGATCTTATGAGAAAGTGGAAACTGCTAAATCTTCTTACCTAATATATTTAGATTACAAGATTGGCTACACAGGGAGAGAAATAGATTTCCAAAGGTTGACTACGTAATATATGAGGAAACCTACTGTATATTGATAAACAGTGGTCTGTATAATAGAATAAAGGGAAAGGAAACTCCAAACATCGATAAGTGGATATTGCAAAGGTTGTCCTAGTGGGTATGAAAGAAAGCATTATTTATAAAGAGAGGCGAAGAATGCAGGTTTTCTTGATGTTGGCGCCAATGCACAAACCCTTGCTGCATTAATGTAGCCTTGCCTGGCTTAATGCTCTCAACTGCATTCACACAAAGTGGTGATCAGTGAACTGATTGTTTCCTGGCCGGATGGACTGTGGGTGGTGGAGAGAAATACAGGATGACATTTGCAGGGGTGTTTGGCATTCGAGATAAAGAATGTAAAAATTTACTCTCTATATCTCTGGGTGACATTCATTTATCAGCCATAGAAGGACAAACACGACTACATCCTGCTTGATGCAATTACCAGGATTGCAAATAATATCACTTTCATTTATTTATAGTTCTACCTTTCAGATCAGACATTTAAATGAAGGTCTCATTGCAAAGCTTTTTTTTTTTTTTTAGATGTTGCAGATTTGTACAACTTGCCTTTCTTCCCAGCTTGTAACTGAAGCACATTCTGTACCAGGCTTTCAGTGAAGGCAGATAGGACAGGAGGGGGAGTGAGTTGCAAATGATATCCCTACCAGAATTAGATCTGATTCGGCCACCCACCTGCTATTTCTATTTGGGTGTGTAAGCGTTGAGTCGTTTCTTAATTTGCTAGCAATATACCTGTGCATGATAGAGGTATCTTTTTAATGGAGCTTGCAGCAGGATTGAGGCAGATTTGTGTGCTCCTGCCCACAGCCCACTCATTGATAATGCGAGTCCCTGTCAGAGAATGTTGCTATTGAATCACAGGAAGCTGCACTCCAGCACTAAGCTTCAGCTGCTTGTAAGAAGGGAAACCTTATTGCCTCTGTTTCCTTTACCGGAGGTCCCTCATATAAGACTGCTATATATTTTTTTATACATTGATGTCTATAACCTGTCCAGCCTTTTAAGTATACATTATTAAAAAATAATGAAACAACCTCACGGTACTGCCGAAAAAAATGTTTGGTCTTATGTAAATTTAGTACAGTGTAATTTTTATTAAACGTATTGCCATATTAAAATGATCCACTTTTTTTTAGAGTACGGTTTTAAAAACTCAGAATCTGCAGAAGCTGTCAGTCATAACTGTCCCAGATATGCTCAACTATGCTTTCTGTATTAGGACTCCCACGCATTTCGGTTTCTTCAGGTCAATGTCAATACAGTGTTCACAAAATGCCTGAATTTAATAATGAATGGTTTCTAGTAAAGTTTTGCTCAAACTTGTCCCGAAGCGTCCGTTCAGGGGCATAGCTAGAATTCACAAGGTCTCATGGCAACATGAGATTGACCCCCATAATCTAGTGAAAGAGTATCTGCTGTTATTTAAGATGTATGGATAATAGAGTGAACTGATTTTCTGCTAATTAAATTAATTTCAAATTTTAGGAATTTGCTGAACAGGGTGAAGTCAAACAATTTTCAATTTTATTTTAGCCAATTGCCAAAAATAGCTGCATTCATTTTAAACTTGGAGATGGAAGTGGATATAAATCCTGCGTTGCGTTGCCGAGGGTCCAAAATGCAATAGTAGACCAGATATGGTATGAATGCGGTTTTATTTGTCAGCGCGTTTCAAGATGATCGCACCTCTTCATCAAGACTAACCACAAACAAAGCAAACAAAGGGGTTGTGACTTTCACAACCTCCCCAGGTGAGCAAATCCCATTTTACTCTTTACTTAGTAATCTGGATAAGACCCTATTGCGCTTTTTGTCATTCCAGTTTTTTGTATATAAACATGCAGCATTTATTCTACACATTGCAGAAGATTGCTTCCTCCAGAGAAGGCTCAATTGACCTTGGGTTTAACCGGGCACAATTTCCTATAACATCTTGCAGCTATTCCATCACATGGTATTGCGTAGACAATCAGTAAGAGCTTTTATAGCCTGTTTAAAAGCAGAGGCATGAAATGCAGCAGCTATTTAGTGTTGAATCTGAATTGTCAATTGTGACAGGATATCATAGCTCACAACTTAGCAATGGAAGTCGGAAGAGAAAGTCATAAAAGACTGGCGAAATGTTACAGATGATGTGTGACAGCATAGCAGTGAAGAGCAGTTACCGTCCATTAACCAAAAACCATATATATTCCGGTAAATTTTGAAATTACTAAAACTGTGTTGCATAAGAATGAGTTGGATTCAGACCTGTGAGACCTCAGAGTGTAAGACACGTCTTTTCAGAGTTATTGAGGTACTTAAAATTTTCCATAAATCAATTTGACACATACTAGATTTAAAGAAAAATCAAACAAAGCTGGTGAATTTGGATTTTAAAAGAATTGCTCATCTCTAACATATAATATTGCTATATACTGTATCAGAGAACCTTCATCTTATTACTGCGCAGTAAGAAGTCATCAATGTATTAATTGTAATATAACTCACCCTATACTAGTCCTGTCTGCCTCCATTCTCATATGGTCAACTCTGACCTTGAGCGCAGGAACTGACAGTGAGGGAAGTAGAGATAAAATCTGTTCAGCACCCTCACAGCCCTTCTCATAAATACTTTTATTTCCCTGGTATGAGAGTGATCTTCACTCCACATATGCTACCAGTCAAAGCATCTTGCAGAGTTTCCTCCTACTTAACAGTGTACCCTAGCCAATTAGTTACATATTTTCAGCATGTTAAATAGTTGTTGCAGACTGACCGATATCTGGAGGTAGTCAGGAGTAGAGATGAGTGAACTTGTTCAGAATATGTTTGCCAATCTCAAATTTGGCTGTATATTTGTGATATCCAGTCAGGAAAAGCTGACAGCTGCGGTTGCAATTCTCAGCTGTCAGTGTTATCAAGGCTGGTAATCAAGAATAGAGAGGTCTCCACACCTTATTTTTTAATTATTTAAATAAATAATTTGAAAAAAAAAATAGTGTGGTCCCCCCATTTTTGACAACCAGCCAAGCTTGAGCAGACCACTTGGTGGCAGGTATTCTCAGGCTGTTAAGGGACCATGAATATTGGCCTCTCACCAATATTAAAAATAGCAGCCCACAGCCACCCTAGAAAAGGCGCATCTATCGGATGCTCTGATTTTGGTACTTTGCCCAGCTTTTCCCACTTTTCCCTTCTGGCGGTGGCAAGTGGGGTTCATATTTGTGGGGATGATGTCACCTTTGTATTGTATTGTATTTTTTATCACTGTGTTAGCAGTGATTTCACTGAGGTCACCGTAGTTCAGTGACCTGGCTGGGAATGCAGCCTTGGTAACCATCAGAAACCTTAATGCAGCTCAGTCGTCAGTGGTTCTCAGCCTGGACAAACGCATCTTGACATCGTCTAGGTTAAAAACTGTTTATCTCCAGACATAGATTATGGCATGGGGCAACATGACAGACAGGTGAGGGATATGGTTGTTTTTTATTTTTATTTTATTACAGGAAACCATGGCTACAGTGGAATGGGTGATGACACAGCATGGTTTGATTTAGATTCATTAAAGTCTGTGTCATGCTTTCAATTCAAGGACTTTATAATGGCTGTTTGTTTTCTTACAATATAACTATAGAATTAGTAATGGATAGGTGTCTTATAGACGCCTCTCCTGTACTATGTCATGTACTATGTCATGGGCTTGATGTCACCAGACAATGCAGAGGTAACATCAACCCCACATATATGATCCCCACTTGCCACCACCACAGGATAAGTAGGAAGAGCAGGGCAAAGCACCAGAATTGGTACATCTAATAGATGCACCCTTTCTGTGGCAGCTGCGGGCTTCTATTTTTAGGCTGGGGGGCCCAATATCCATGGCCACTTTCCAGCCTGAGGATACCTGCCCCCAGCTACCAGCTTCAGCTTGGCTGGTTGTCAAAAATGGGGGGAACCCCATGCCATTTTTTAAATTGTTTATTTAAATAATTAAAAAAGCAGCATGGGGACCCCTCTATTCTTGATAACCAACCTTGCTGAAGTTGATAGCTGAGGGATGCAGCCCGCAGCTGTCAGTTTTGTCTAGCGGGTTATTAAAAACACAGGGGAATCCGTGTCAATTTTATTTTTGATTATTTATTTATAGCGCATTTGATGGGTCAATTAATGCCATTTCTCCTGGTGTCTGCCCCTAATTTTAGCTATTTTGGCAGCTTTTTACCCCTCCCCTCTCCGAAGGTGTTGTCCATGCATTTGATTTTGCCTCCCATTGAAGTTACTGGGGTTTTGGTATGTTCATCAAATTGTTCAGTGAACATATTCGGTTAACATTGGGACGTTCACCTATCCGAACCAAACCGAACCGAACTTGAAAGGTTTGCTCATCTCAAGTCAGGAGAACAATGGCAGCACAAGATAAACAGCTAACATTAAAGATCAACCTAATCTTTGCTTTTACATCTGTTTTAATTTAATTTCCATTGTTCTTGGAGCACTTATTGCTGACTGATTGTTTGAATCCTGACATGACTTTTAATCTAACTACTTGTTTTAAACCAACGCTTGGACGCTTTGTTGGATTTTACCTTGGACTATTTGACACCTTTTTACATTTTGCCTATGTACAGTATGTCCCTATGTCCCTCTGATTTTGAGACCACTATTTGGCTGACCACATTTGGCTACTCATTTTGCATAGGTGGTTAAATCTGACAAAATTCAAATTTGCTAAAGTGTGCAGATTTTACAGAAAATTTTGATTCACAGGGAATTAATTGAATTAACTAATTTAAACTGAGTGCTCCTTATTAAGCTCTGGGGCCTTTAAAGTCCCCCGAACATAATAAACAAATGATGTTAATTGAAAATAATAATAATAATACTCACTTTACTGCTCATCTGTACCACCATCTTCTTAGTCTGCTATCTGGTCTTTTGCACCTCTTCTTTTTCCCTTACCCCATGAAGCTCATCCTTTTCAGCCTCTTCACTCTAGTTTCTGACTTTCAGCTTGAGTAGGCCTCAGATGTTACTGCACTCCATTTCGTAACTTGGCTGATGTGCACCATAACAATGTGATGCTAAAGGACTTGTTGAGCTGGAAGCCAGAGCCGTGAGTGAAGAGTCCAAGAAGCATGTGCTTGTTGGGTAAAGGGAAAAAGAACAGGCTTTTAGTACCAGATGGTTAGACAGATGAGCAGAAAGGTGAGCATTATTTATTTTAACCACTTGCCTGACTTGGCTGCAATTTTGCTGAATTCGTGTGTAGCAAATTTCAATAAAATCCTTATTTTGGTTAATACGAACTTTTTAAAAATTAGAACAGAATTCAATTCCACTTAAATAAAATTGCTCATAGCTATAATTTTGTCATTGTCCTTGCATCCCTTGGACTGACCCAGCTTGTTGACAATTCTATTTCCAACTTGCTCTACCAGCTAGCAGCTACTCTATGAATGCTATACAGGTGCCTTGCAGTTAAAACTAATTAGATAAGTGCATACCTGGGAATTGTCGCCCTTTTCAGTATTTTTTCAGCAACAGTCTACAGTACTTTTCCCAGCAGATTTGTAAGAGCTCTCATGAAGAGACATAACTTTAAGCTTTATGCCCAAATGTAAAATCTATAGAAACCCCATAATATATGCCATTTTGAGAGGCTGGTTTTATCTAACCTGGCAAAGAAACCTTTGAATCCCTCGAACACCAGAGCTAGATGTTGCTCCCATGTGTGCAGGTACTTTAGCAGTAGCCCTGTTTGACCCCATAAAATTCCATAAAACCATTCCATGTCCAGTTGGATCCTTTTGAAATGGATTTCTTACAATAAAATTGCTTCCATTATTATCAGAAGCCATGATGGTAGTGTATACCAGCCCACTCAACCATAAACGGATATTTTACTTTGATGTTGACTGTAGGCACAGGACCAGAATCTCGTTTGGCTGTATGCATCTTTGATTGACAGCTTGAATTTCAAAATATAACTCATATTGTCCAGCCTTGTTCTTATGGGGACATAAGAATCTTTATAATGCAATACTGAAATAATATAGAAAAGATTACAATGATGGTGGCATAATAGACAGATGGCTGGAGATGATGGGTATTTTTTCTATAGCACTTTACAACTGTGCATGCAAATGCACATAACTAACCAAATAAATTCCACCACAAGCCTGGCCATCAACACATTTGCCTTTAGGCTTTTGTTCAGTTGCCAACATTTATATCTATCATAGTTTATGAAATAAGTATGTATGGTTTCAAACAAATGGAACCTCGAAAAAAATCAAAGCTTTTGTATTATATTACATCTTCTGATGACAGTGCATCTTTACCTCTGAGCACATTACTGTACACTGGTGCTGGGAACATTGCATTCTTATATCATTGTCCCAAAGGGAACTAGCTAATAAAATTGCACAGGCGAGGATAATGGAGGATGGGCAGTAATCCACATTCTGGCAATCACTACAAAGAGCGTACTTCCTATTACCTGTCAGACTGCTTATGTGGGAATACCCAGGGCCGGCTCCAGGTTTTTATGGGCCCCGGGCGAA
>VIAB01028714.1:23574-33614 GCA_009801035.1 Oophaga pumilio
GATATTTTTCGATCCCGAGCAGTATCGCTCAACACTAATTATATTTAAAAAAACAGATCAGTGAAAACGTGAACATGTGGCTAATAAATGATCCATGCGATTCAATAAGGTTCCAATAAAGTGCACGTGCAAAGGTGTATTTCTTGAAAACAACTTAATTTGTCATCCTGTGGAAACATAAAGGAACAAGAAAAAAAACGTAAGTGTAAAAAGCAACAACAAACAAAAAGACCTTGTTTAAGACTAAATTTGTTTATAAAACCCAGTGTAATGTAAATCCTCATTTAAACCCATAGGGACCAAGCTTTTCAAATTATATATGCACTGGGCTTCCCATTGTAGTAATTAATTAGTAACCTTCCCTCCCCTTATATTAGTTGTTACAGCTTCAAGACCCATCACTCGGAGCCCCCTACTAAGTCCATTATGATGATCCAAGAAGTGGAAAGCCACTGAGGTGATCTGATTACCTTTTGCTTTGTCTGTCCTCGCCGTAGCAATGTTTGATAGGTGCTGTTGAACTCTTCGTCGCAGTTCCTGTGTTGTCTGCCCAATATACTGTATATCTTTTCACACCCACATATCAAAGCTTAATTAATATTGCGAGAACGGCAATTAAAGTACGCCTATGATTGTACCTGTGTGGGCAGATGAGGAAGGGTAACAACATTATCAGAAATCATATTTTGACAGACTTTACAACCACCACACACAAAAGAACACATAATACGATTACCAGTTCTCACTTTTGTTTTTGCCCGTCTGTAGTGATCCCTGAGGTTTCTTGCTCTCTTTGCTATCAACTCTGGATTTTCCGAAATAAAAGATCGTAACTTCATATCACAACGTAAAATTCCCCAATTCTTCTCAAGGATCCCCCCACTGGTTGTTATATTGTGTAATCAGATTTATTGTACGGGGTGATTGTCTTAATCTCAGTCTCAATAATTCTTGCCGATCACTGTTACGGGATTGTTCAAATGATCTGGCAATCACTTTGCGTGGGTATCCCCATTCATGGAGCCTATTTGTAAGTTGTCTTGATTCATTATAAAAGTCCTCCATTCTGCTACAATTTCTTCTTAAATGAAGGAATTGGCCCTTTGGTATACCTCTACGAAGATGGGTCAGGTGAAAGCTTGAATAGTGCAATAAATTATTTGTGGCAGCAAACACGCTTCCTTCAGCGGTGCTCCAGGTGCGCTGAAATCCAATCTACCCGAAGATTTCATCCATTATAAGTTTATGCTTAAAATATACAACATTGCCCTTCACCTCTCAAAACAAACCTATTTCAACACCCTAATTACCTCACTATCCAATAACCCGAAACGTCTCTTTGACACTTTTCATTCCCTACTCATCCCAAGAGTGCAGGCCCCAACCATGGATCTCCACGCAGACGATCTGGCTAATTATTTCAAAGAAAAAATTGACCATATCCAACAGGAAATTATCTCATACCATGAACTGTCCTCCCTCCCACACTGCATCTAGCTCACTCTCTGATTTTGAACCAGTAACAGAAGAAGAAGTAATCAGGCTCCTTGCATCTTCTCGCCCTACCACTTGCACCAGTGACCCCATTCCATCACATCTCCTCCAGTCCCTTTCCCCTGCTGTTACCACTCACCTAACTAAAATAATTAACCTCTCTCTTTCTTCCGGTATTTTTCCTTCCACATTTAAGCATGCCATCATACAGCCATTACTTAAAAAACCATCCCTTGACCAAAACTGTGCCACTAACTATAGACCTGTCTCTAATCTTCCCTTCATCTCTAAACTCCTGGAACGCCTGGTTCACGCCCCCTACTTAACCGCTATCTCTCAGATAACTCTCTCCTTGACCCTCTACAAACCAGTTTCCGCTCTCTACACTCTACTGAAACTGCCCTCACTAAAGTCTATAACGATCTTCTAACAGTTAAATCTAATGGTCACTACTCCATGCTAATTCTCTTTGATCTCTCCACAGCATTCGACACCGTTCTCTCTTGGTTCTCCTCCTATCTCTCAGACCGCTCCTTTACTGTATTTTTTAGTGGCTCCTCCTCTCATCTTCCCCTTACTGTTGGGGTTCCTCAAGGATCAGTTCTAGGCCCCCTCCTCTTCTCTTTATATACTGCCCCTATTGGTCAAGCAATCAGTAGATTTGGGTACCAGTACCATCTCTATGCTGATGACACCTAATTATACTCTTCTCCTCCTGATAGCATGCCTGCCTTTTTGTAAAACAACAGTGATTGTCTTACCGCTGTCTCTAACATCATGTCCTCCCTCTATCTGAAACTGAACTTGTCAAAAAGTGAACTCCTCGTGTTTCCTCCCTCTACTAACCTACCTTTGCCCGACATTGCCATCTCGATATGTGGTTCCACCATTACTCCCCAGCAACATGCCCACTGTCTTGGGGTCATACTTAATTCTGAGCTTTCATTCACCCCCTACATTCAATCACTGGCTCGCTCTTGTTATCTGAACCTCAAAAACATTTCTAGAATTCGACCCTTTCTTACTTTCGACTATGCAAAAACTCTTACTGGTTCTCTTATTCATTCTCGTCTGGACTATTGTAACTCTCTACTAATCGGGCTCTCTCTTACCAAACTTTCCCCTCTCCAATTCATCCTGAATGCTGCAACTAGGTCATATTCCTCACCAATCGTTATACCGATGCCTCTACCTTGTGCCAGTCCTTACACTGGTTACCGATCCACTCCAGAATTCAATATAAACTTATTACACTCATTCACAAGGCACTACATGGATCAGCACCATCCTACATCTCCACCCTCATCTCAGCCTACCACCCTACCCGTGCCCTCCGTTCTACTAATGACCTGAGTTTAATATCCTCATTATTCAGAACTTCCCACTTCCGTCTCCAAGACTTTTCAAGTGCTGAGCCAATTCTTTGGAATGCACTACCCAGGTTAATACGATTAATCCCCAATCCTCACAGTTTTAAGCGTGCCCTAAAAACGCATTTGTTCAGTCTGGCATATTGCCTCAACTCATTAACCTAAATATCCTTGCGTGGCTCATTCAAAATTTTATCCCTATGTGGCTCATTCAAAATTTTTTACCATAACCAGGTTCCACGCATCCTGTTCTCACATGTTTTATGCATTTAACAGCGCTCTATGTCTGTACTGTTACATATTTAGACTGTTAACTGGCTCATGCAGCAACAGTAACACCCGATTCTTACACTATGACTGGTCCAAACAATAAAAGCAAATGTTACCGTCCACCTTTCATGTCTCCCCTTTTTCCTTATAGATTGTAAGCTTGCGAGCAGGGCCCTCATTCCTCTTGGTATCTGTATGATCTATGTGTTTATTGCTATGCTGTAATGTCTATTGTCTGTAGAAGTCCCCTCTATAATGTAAAGTTCTGCAGAATATGTTGGCACTATAGAAATAAAATTATTATTATTATTATTTTCCGATGCAGTGTTGTCTCAATCCTGTTCTCCCATATTGTTAATTTCAAGTCCTGGAAATCCACAGAACTGGTGGAATAGAAAGAGGTCAACTTGTTATTAAGATTATTAAGACTCCTCCCATCATCCCAAATATAAATTGGCATATGAAGGGGCACATCTTGTCCCCATTGCCATACCAGACACCTGTCTATAAAAAGACCTATCAAAAACAAAATAGTTCTTTTCCAGGAAAAATCTCAATAATTCCAGGATAAAACAATCATGTTTTCTATTACCAGTTGTATAGTTGTCAAGATAGTATGAAATTACTGCAATACCTCGGTCATGACTTATATACTGGTGTATAGCGACTCCACATCTAGGGTTATAAGTATGGTGCCCTCAGGGATCTCCAAATCTTCAACATTTTGTATAAGATGAGGTAATCTCTTATGTAAGAGCCTAAAGAGTAGACAATTGGCTGCAAAAAGAAGTTCAGGTAAATACAAGGTTTTTCGTATAGGCACCCAATCCCTGATACGATCAGCCTACCTGGAGGCTTCTCAATCGACGTATGGACTTTTGGCAACATATAAAATGTTGGTACCACAGGATACTTTGTGAACAAAAAATCAAATTCCTTTTTATTGATAATTCCATGTCATAGGGCTTCAAATAGTAGCCTTTCCATCTGAGATTGAAAAACAGAAAAAGGTAAGTATATTAACACGATGAGTAGATGTTCATTAGCAGTTTTTGACATGAGATATAACATTGTGACTTGTTTGCATCTTGCCAGGAACTGGCATTTGAATCTGCCCTTGTATTTTTTCTTTTATCACTGATACATATTTTCCTTCCATTAACATTTCCTGGGCTATGTTAAGTAATGCTTTTTGTTATTGTACCAATAATTCAATCTCCCAACATTCAGTAAAGTATTTGTTAATGTATATGTTTCCATTAACAGAAGGAATTTAGGTGACAAAAGTCTTGATATTGTCACATATCTACCTGGACCTGTTCTGACAAAGTCTGCTTCTGTCACCAGGAGCTGCCATATTGATCATGTGGGTGACGTTAGTAAAGGAGAAGTCAGTACCAGAATCCCTTGTTTGGCTCAGTCTAGCCAGAAATGCTAGAGTAGCTGGGTTTTGTAGTGCTGTCTAGTCTGGAAATATGGGAGTAAGTGATGTCTCCAAGGAGTAATAAGCTCCCTGCTGTGGCCAATGGAACAACACCACTCCATACTTTAAGGGATGTGCCAGTTGTGCCTTATACTTGCTCTAGTTCCATCCTATTTTTTCAGCACTTGTTCAATCTGTTTGATTCCTATTTTGACCTCAGCCTGTGTTAGACTATCCTTCCACCCATTCATCCATTTTATGTTCCTGGCCCTGACCTCCTGGTATTGACATGGTTTTTTAAACACCCGATGCAATTCTGCTCCAAAAGCCAGCAGCTGCTCAGGGACCCCTGAGTTAGGGTCCAATTTCACTTTGCAATGCACCAGCGATCCCGACAACGATACGACCTGGTAAGGATCGCTGGTGCATCGCAAAATGGTCACTAGTAAGCTGCCAAACAGGCAGATCTCCTGAGTCCTTAGCGACGCAGCAACGATCCGGCGATCCATATAACGACCACAACGGTTGTTGGTACCTTGTTACACAACAGCTTTTCTGACGATTCCTGCATGCGTACCTGAGTTCTGCGACGCCAACGAGGTCGCTCGTCAGGGTCAAGCACAGCGATGAGTGCTGGTCATCGGGACACCAACGATGAAAAAATGGTCCTGGACATTCGAGGACAATCAGCGATATCCAGCAGGGGGGTCGGTCGCCGCTGCATATCACATGTAGCGAGATCGCTGGCTAGGTCACTGTTGTGTCACAAAATAGGTGACGCTTCAGCGATCTCGCTAGCGATCTCGCTATGTGAGGCGGGGCTTTAGTCCATATCCTGTACAGAGATTAAAAGGTGAAGGCCAGTGCATCCCCTGGGATCTGATAGAAAGTGTGGCTAGTGCTAAGCCTGTCCTTGGAAGCCCTATTTGAAGCTGCCAGATTACAACACACAGTGCCCATGTGACAGTTATATGTTTGTTTATAGACATGTTAAAAAAGGACACATTTGTTTTTAGCAGCCAAATGGAGTCAAAGCAATACTGTTGATTCTTATGAAGATGAATGTCACTATGGCTTTCAGACAACTACTGACCTCCAATGGCAATATGATGGTAGCCTGAAATTGATTTTTTAAATAAAATTATTTATTATTTTTCAGATAGACACAGAGTAGGGGAGACAGACTGCTTTGAGGGATTTAATTAGAAATGAATAAACTTTTTAAGTAGTGGAAACTTTACATAACTAGACCATAGTTACACAAGGCGGACACTTCTCTTTTTCATTGGTCTTGCCTTCAAGTTTTGATCAACTATTGAAGATACTGAATGACTATTGGAATGTTTGTCTTTTGAAAAAATGCAGAAATTGGTTTTAATTAGCAATGCAGTTATAAAATAGTTTTCAAAACATTTTCCATTGGACATATATCACTATCTACATGATAGGTCAGAATTTAAAATTTAAGTTGCATGTAATTGTTATGTTTTGTCCTCATAAACTACAGATTGTCCTATGTACTGTAACGTGAACAATCCTTTGAAAAGGAAAACAAGCTGGCCAGAAAAATCCATTGTTTTTCTATAGATATTTCAACAACTATGATGCAGAGCTCCATGTACAGACAAATGACATCTTCAAGACTCTAGATAGTGTACAGATAATTTGTATTTGAACACTGTGACTACTGTGGTGGTTAGGTCTATGTCATCAGCTTCAAAGCTATGGCTTACCATCACCAGCTTCAATGTTAATGTGTAATGTGAGTGTCAAGCTTTCAGAGTGAAAAATAAACTGGACAATTTCTCTGTATCTGTTATTCAGTGAATGAAATTGTGCTTTTATTCAGTTCTCTGTTTTTCTATTACCACATATACTAGATTCATTGAATATGTTAGATGGCATTTGTGTTCAGACAATTTTTCACATCCTAAACACAGAGCAGAACAATTGTGAAATCCTTCATCTAAATAACCCATGATATATCTTATGTTCTTAAGCAACAGATTTGTATAGCAATTGAGAAGTGCAGGTCTAGCATAACATTTTTCAATTCAATTATGATAAAGCAAGATGCTTCTTTGAGTAAACAAATGTGTGAAGTTCAATGAAGTTACCCAAATAAAAAAGTGTCAAAGTCAAAGATGATTAACTTTGCAATAGAAAAAGTAGAATCAAGTGTAATTTTGCTATGACACTTTACATATTGTCCTTCTAACTGTATTGTACACTAATGAAGTGCAATTATTCAGTGGATAGGATATTTTTAGAATAACTTATAATTGTCTGATTTATCTGTGAGTGACCCCTGGAAAAGGGCTTGTGCTGCAGTACAGGACATGTAGATCAGCCACTATGCCTGTAGAGCAAAAGGGGCTGCTGTGCCTCTGAAAACGCAAAAGTTTATAAATTCTGTCAATTTCTCAAGGTCTGATGGGAGCCTTAAATTTACTCTTTTAATGTCCATCATACATAAGTAGACCATCAATGTTTTTCATCCACAAAAGCTCATTAACCCTTTTCCGTAAATGTACGCCGTTTGTCAGACTCCCTCCCTTTTATGTGGGCTTCGGCGGTGAGCCCACATCTTTCCAGGCACATGTCAGCTGTTTTGAATAGCTGACATGTGCCTTGAACAGCCACAGGTGGAATCGCGATCCACTTGCATTTATTAACCCGTTAAATGCTGCTGTCAAACTCTGACAGCGGCATTTAACATGTGCTTCTGGCAATTGAGCCGAAAATCCGCCCCCGTCACGTGATCGCGGGTCACCGATGGGTTGGCATGACAACCAGAGGTCTGCTGCAGACCTCTATGGTTGTCACTGCCGGATTGCTATGAGTGCCGCTCGGTGGTCAGCACTCATAGCAAGTCTGCAATTTTGCTACATACAAGTGATCTGATCATCTCCTGTATGTAGCAGAGCCGATAGAACAAGTACAGATTCTAGACTCCCATGGAGACTATTGGATAATGCAAACAGTAAAAAAAAGTTTAAAAAATATTTAAAAACTAAAAAATATTTAAAAAGTTCAAATCGCCCACCTTTTGTCCCATTCAAAATAAAACAATAAAAAAACAAACATGCGCATATTTGGTATCTCTGCTTTCAGAATCACCCGATCTATCAATATAAAAAACGAATTAACTCAATAGGTAAACGGCGTAACGAGAAAAAAATTTAAAATGTCAGAATTACTTTTTTTGGTCAAGGCATCTTGCATTAAAATGCAATAACGGACGATCAAAAGATCATATCTGCACCAAAATGAGATGATTAAAATCGTCAGCTCGGCACATAAAGCAAACCTCACCCAACCCGAGATCATGAAAAATGGAAACACTATGGGTATCGGAAAATGGTGCATTTTTTTTTATTTTTTTTTAACAAACTTTCAAATTTTTTTTCACCACTTAAGTTAACAAAAACCTAGACATGTTTGGTGTTTATGAACTCGTAGTGAGCTGGAGAATCAGTGTCAGGTTAGTTTTAGCATGTTGCAAACATGGTGAAAAAAAGCCCAAAAAACAACTGTGGGATTGCATTTTTTTTGCAATGTCATAGCACTTGGAATTTTTTTTCCGTTTTTGAGTACATGACATGATAAAACCAATGGTGTCTTTCAAAAGTACAACTCGTCCTGCAAAAAACAAGCCCTTATATAGCCAATTTGACAAAAAAATAAAAAAATTATGGCACTACGGAAAAGGGGAGCAAAAAATGAAAATGCAAAACCAAAATTAACTCAGGTTGTTAAGTGGTTAAAGAAACGAAGTGGGGCCATTTCATGAAAATTAGCAATTAGTACAGCAGTCTTAATGAGAAGCATGCAAAAATAAGATACTCTGAATTCATTAACAGGCACCTACCGTTAATTAAATTTTTGCATCTCATTAAAGGGGTTGTCCACTACTAGGACAATCCCTTCTTAAGCTGAATGTCTGACCCCATGAAAATAAAAACATCTGTACTTGCCTCCTATGCCAGTGCTGTTCCAGCAATGTCGATACTCGCATTCTCGGGGCTCACATGCGGTTTATATGACATGTGAGTCCTGCGCCTGATCATTCCTAGCATCACTGTCCCCACCCTTGGATGTGTACGTAATCAAAAGGACGGTAGGACTGCGGTTGGCCACTCACTTCTTCTTGATTATAAATACATTCAAAAGCGAGGACAGTGATGCCAGCACTGATTGGGCACAGGGCTCATGTGTCCTACTTGCGGTCAACCCCTTTGATAAAATGCATCACCGTGTACTTCTCCAGAAGTGTTATTCCTGTCAGACTGGCATAACAATAACCAGCACTTTTGCTGAGCTTGAGTTGTGAGCATAGCCATCCCACACTCTGATTCATACCCTGCTCCAACAAAAAAATGCCAAAGTTGCCGCTTTGCACCAAAATCTTGCAATTTTTGCAAGTGTCTTATGCCAGTTTTCTGGCTAAAACACTTTGGTAAATCAGTCCCTAGTTCTGTATTTTTATTTTGGAGTGTACACACTCCCATTACCCATAAGTGAAGTCTCAATATGCAAACGTGAAGTGAAAACATAATAAAAGAAAATTAAACAACTGGAAAATTTTTTAGATGACTTCAATTTATTGCATATAAAATACCAAAGCATAACTTGCTACTTTGAAGCCCATCTGATAATGTACCTCACATGTGCAATTTGCAATACTAGTGCTATTTCACATGGGACAAAGCAATCCCATGTACCAGAACTTAATAATAGGTGTCACATAATGGATGTTTTAGATCAAGTTATAAGACCTCTTATTGCTGCATATAATTATATAGGTTTTAAAAATACATAGGTAACTCAAGTTCAAGCATTACAGAGGCTCAATTATTTTTAGACCTTGAACTTCAACATGCAGCATGTTTGAAAGCGACATTTACTGTAGAGTACAGGTAGTACTGCCCTGTCTCAGGGAATTCTAGTGCAATGCTTAGTGATGATATGCTTCAACGATCATTTTCTTGTAATTAGCCCTAATGTAACACTGTACAACCTGATTATATATTTCCAGCACGTTATTGAGAGCAGGTCCTTTAGCAAGGATTATGTCATAGAAAATATTCCTGCTAATAAATAGAAGTCTAGTGGTGAACAAAGATTTTAGGTTTGTTATTTTTATTTATAAATTTATTTTTTTCTTGCTGGTGTCATAAGTAGAGATCAGCAAACTTGTTCTAAAAACGTTCGCCAATCTAAGATTTGACATAGACGTAGTACATTCCAATTGGTAAATCATCTTGTTTCCACTAATGCTTTTGTTTTGACTTTGTCTAGGATAGTGGTGCTGTATGATGAGTGGGGGACGTATTTTTTGAGGGGATGGTGCGTGTCTAGGTCAAAGAAGCGGTGGAGTATATATATTTTTAAAATAGCTTACCGTATATACTCGAGTATAAGCCGACCCGAGTAAATGCCGTGGCCCCTAATTTTGCCACGGAAAACTGGGTAAGCTTATT
>VIAB01028715.1:0-13355 GCA_009801035.1 Oophaga pumilio
GAATTGCTGGTTTTTGTTCATTCTGCCTCCCAAAAATGGAAATAGAAAGCGATCAAAAAATATCATGAGCCCGAAAATGGTATAAATAAAAACGATAACTCATCCTGCAAAAAACAAGCACTCACATGACTCAGCCAAAATATGAAAAAATTATAGCTCTCAAAATATGTTGATGCAAAAACAGCCAAACATGAAAAAAAAAATATAAATCAGATATAGCTGTAATCGCACCGACCCGAAGAATACAGTCATCTAATCTGTTATACAGCACGAGGAATGGCGTAAAAAATAAATAAACCAATTCTTCACATGCTGTTGATTTTTTCATTCTGCCTCCCAAAGATCACAGTAAGGCTCAACTCACATTTATCCTGCGCTCTACGCTGAGCCCTTACACCGGGGCTTCCATGTAAATCTCTAAAATATGTGAATCAGATGGAACCCCTGAAGACAGATTCCCTATAATGAGGCAGATGGAGGCACTGTGGATGCCGTCTGGCCTATGATCTGGTGGTGTCCGTCTTTTTAGGCGGGCATAAAAAAACACAGTTTTGTGCACCTCTCTCTAAAGAATGACAATGATGGGCAGAGGCCAGACGGGGTCCAGAGTAACTCTGATGCCTCATTAAAGTGAATGGATCCCTCGTGAGTTTTATCTGAATCACGTCATTCAGCGAGTTAGATGGAAACCCCAAAGTAAGTGGTCAGCATAGATAAATGTGATTCAAAACATTATGTAAAATGTTCCCAATAAAAACTTCAACTAAATCCACAAAAAAGCAAGACCCCGCTCCACATTACCGGTAGAACAAAAGCTCTGGAAAAGCGTTATGATTCCTCGTCCACCAAAAGAAATTCAGCAAATTCTGCGCTCCCAAATCCAAATGCCCCCCTTCCTTCTGAGCCCCACAGTGTGCCTAAACCACATTTAGTGCCCACATGTTTGGCAGGGATATAATTTCCAAAATGGGGTCACTTGATGGGTGTGTTCTGCTCTTCTAGCACTTAGGGGCTCTGAATATGGAATTCGCAAACTATTCAAGGAAAATCTGTGCTACAGGTGTCAAATAGCGCTTCTTCCCTCCTGAGTCTCATTATGTGACTAATCAATACTGTACAGCCACATATGGGGTATTTCCATGTTCAGCAGAAATTGTGTGACAAATTTTGGTCCCATTTCCTCTAAGATCTGGGGCTAAAACAATTTTTGTGGTAAAAATTTAATTATGTTGTTTTCACTGCCCAATGGTATCAAATTCTGTGACACACCCGTGGTGTCAATATGATCACTACATCCCTAGATGAATTCATTGAGAGGTGTAGTTTGTAAAATGGGGTCACTTACAGTGAAGGAAATAATTGTTTGATCCCTTGCTGACCATAGCACATTAAGGTCATGGAGTTGCCTAGCCAGTCTCCAGACCTTAATCCCATAGAAATCTTATGAAGAGAGTTGAAGCTCCGAGTTGCTAAGCGACAGCCTCAAAATCTTAATGATTTATAGATGATCTGCAAAGAGAAGTGGACCAAAAATTCCTCCTGACATGTGCGCAAACCTCATCATCAACTACAAAAAACGTCTGACTGCTGTGCTTGCCAACAAGGGTTATGCCACCAAGTATTAAAGGGAATCTGTCACCCTAAATTGGCGGGATATTTAAATGATGGCAGTCAGGTGAGATGGGCGGTGTTTGGGGTACTTGCCTTAACATGTTGTTCGCCGCTGTCTCCATTATTTCTGGGAATTGTAGTCGTTGCCCTCCATATAACGCGCCTGCGCATTGCAATCTGCGGGCAAAGCATACTGCGCGTGCGCAATTCAAGATTGCAATGCGCAGGTGCGTTATATGGAGGGCAACGACTACAATTCCCAGAAATAATGGAGACAGCGGCGAACAACATGTTAAGGCAAGTACCCAAAACACCGCCCATCTGACCTGACTGCCATCATTTAAATATCCCACCAATTTAGGGTGACAGATTCCCTTTAAGTCTTGTTTGCCAGCAAGGGGTCAAATAATTATTTCCTTCATTTTATAGGAGTTCTGCTATTCTGGCACCTCAGTGGCTCTCCCAGTGGGACGTGGCACCCGCAAACCACAAGGGTATGTGCACACATTGCGGATTTGTTGCGTTTTCGCAGTGCTTTTTCCATGCGGAAATGCTCCAAAAACGCAAGTGATTACTTAAGCTTTGCTACTCAATGGCATTCCTGAATTGTTGTGCACATGCTGCCGAAATTTCCGTCCTTATTTGCAGCGTTATATTTTCGCAGCATGTCAATTCTTTTTGCTGATCTGCAGCGTTTCTGCACCCCTTGACTTCCATTGAGTCAGTCAAATCCGCAGTATAACTGCAGGTGTAAAAAGGTTCACGGATTTGCTGCCAAAAACGCTAAAGAAAAGGAAATGATGTCAGAAGGAGGAAGACTGTTTGGGCGAAGAATATGTGTGTGGGTGGAGAATATGTGTGAGTCTGCAGGTGTCTGTGTGTGTGTGCGGTTGTCTGCGTGTATGTGTGGGTGTCTGAGGGTGTGTGCGGCTTTGTGCGGTAACGCTACCACCAGTACTTCAAAAAAACTTGGCACTCAAATTGTGACACGAAAAATCATTTAATGAAGATGCATCTAGACATGAAACAATTAAACGTTTTCGGTCCAATAATGGGACCTTCATCAGAATAAATGTCAAAGGAACGCTGGACTAATGAAGTATAACCTTCAGTGACTGCTGAATGTATAATACCCTGGGTAAATGGGAGAAGACCTGGAGCTGTGGATCAGGGACCAGGGACTCACCACAGAAATTGAAACTGGGAGTCGATGTAGAAAGCGCTTGGAAAAAAGGCAAAGCTTGCCACTGGGAGGCGCTGGGAGTCCGGGTCCAAGGCCACGCTGTGAGGAGAAGAAAAAGCAAGAACCTGCTGAGGTAGGAGCTCCCAGTTTCAATTTTCTGTGGTGAGTCCCTGGTCCCTGATCCACAGCTCCAGGTCTTCTCCCATTTACCCAGGGTATTATACATTCAGCAGTCACTGAAGGTTATACTTCATTAGTCCAGCGTTCCTTTGACATTTATCCTAATGAAGGTCCCATTATTGGACCGAAAACGTTTAATGTCTGGATGCATCTTCATTAAATGATTTTTCGTGTCACAATTTGAGTGCCAAGTTTTTTTGAACTACATTTACCAGGCTGGATACCTGACTTGTGCACCTATTCTCACTTTAGTTGAGTGCCGTGGTTTTTTCTACAGCTACCAACAGTACTGTCGGTCATAGTGCTGCAGGATCATGCTGGCAGATGTCAGCGTGATTCCGCAGCTGACTGTGACCCGCAGCAGTGACCTGTGATAAAAATGCAGGCGTGGGCCAATGAGACTACTGCACCCATCGGGCTATGTCTGCTGTCACTGGTAACAGTGACAGCACGTGCCGCTGATGGGAGAGTAGTAACATCTGCCGGTGCCTGTGCTTACAGATAAAAAAAAAAAAAAGTAAAATTACATACATCTTCACAAAAAAATAAAATAAAAACCCATTATACTCACCTTACACCAAATCCCCGACACCCTCATCTCCTAGAAATATTGTAAAATAATAAACCAACATATAATACATCGGGAGATGTGACTGCTCTACCAGGCCTCCGGTGATACACTGACGGGATGTAATTGCTCCCACAGTGTATAACTGTGCTCCTGTGAGAGTTCACCGGAGTTCATCAGCTCTGGTGCTCTCACTGATGACACCTCTGTATGGGAAAGTTCTCACGCAGCGGTGCAGTAAGTGAGAGCACTAGAGCTGATGAACTCCAGTGAACTCTCAAGGCAGCGCAGTAATACACTACGGGAGCGATTACCTCATGTCAGTGTATCACCGGAGGTCGGGCATAGCGGTCTCATCCCCCGATGTGACTGTTCTACACGTGAGATCGTCGTGGGACACTCGATAAATGGACTACATTGGACAGGGAGTATTATATGTTGGTTTATCATTTCATTTTTGTTGCAGGAGACCAGGGAATCAGGGATTAGGTGTTCAGTAAGTATGGTAAATTAAGATTCAATAAAGGAGTCTGTGATTATTTCAAATAAAGGACTATTATGGCTGTGTGTTTATTTACCATATAACTATAGGATTAGTAATGGATAGATGTCTTATAGATGCCTCTCCATTACTAACCTGTGGGCTTGATGTCACCTGACAATACAAAGGTGACATCAACCCCACAAATATGAACTCGACTTGCCACCGCTACAGGGCAAGTGGGAAGAGCGAGGCTAAGTGCCAAAATCTATAAGATGCGCCATTTCTGGGGCGGCTGAGAGCTGATGTTTCTAGCCTGGGGGGTGCCAATCCCTTCCCAGGCTATTAATATCAGCCCGCAGTTGTCTGCCTAGCCTTTGCTGGTTCGATTTTATAGGGGGACCCCATGTCAATTTTTTTCTGGGGTTCCCCTGTAAACTAACCAGTAAAGGATAAGCAAACATGTGAGCTGATATTAATTGCCTGTGAACCTTTATGGCTGTTGGCTCCGTCCCAGAATATTAACATCAGCCCTCAGCCATCTGCTTTCTCTCTGTTGGTTATGAAAATTACGCGGAGCCCGCACAATTATTTTTCTTAAATATTTTGAAAAATAAACAGAAACTGCGTTTCACGCAGATTTTGTGTGTTTGTATGTGTGTGTGTGTATTTAACTCTTTATGTACCGTTTTATTAATGAGGGTATCTGGCTGACACCTGTTCATTACTATACCTCCGGTTTGGTATTACATATATACTGTATGTTTATGGTCTGTGCAGAGGGACAGAGTCATGGTGGATTAGAAAAGGGCCTTATTCAAACTGTTTGTTCAAAGCTGGAAGCTACTGTTCTCAAAAATGTCTTATATGCTGAATCATTAAGATTTCCATTCACTGGAACTAAAAGGCCTATGCCCTTAAAAACAACCTCATAACATTCGTCTCTCCGCCAAACTTTAAATTTGGCACAATGCGGTTAGGCAGGTAATGTTCTCCTGACAATTATGAAAAAACTCATCCATCAGAATACCAGACAGAGAAACTTCATTCATCTCTCCAACGATCATGTTTCCTCTGCTCCTTAGTCTAGTGGCAGATTTACTCCATTCCATCAGATGCTTGACATTGTGCTTGGTGATGTAAAGCTTGCATACTGTTGTTTTCCCATGGAAATTCATGCCACAAAGCGCCCTGTGCACTATTTTTGTGACGATGTTAGTTCCAGATGAGATTTAGAGTTCTGCATGTAATGAGCCAAGCATTGGCAAATTGTATGTACTATACATCTCAGCATTCGGCAACCCAATTCTAACTTTACATGGTCTGTTACTTCATGGCTGAGTTCTTGTGGCTCCTAAATGCTTTTACTTTTCAAAAATACCACTAAATATTGGAATATTTAAGAGTGAAGAATTTTTACAAACTGGCTTGACTCATCTTATGAATTCAATGGAATCTTTACTTCGAGCCATCCTTTCACAAATGTATGTGGAGCACCCCCTAGGGCCGTGGGGTACTCGGACCCGGGTTGGATGGTTCATAATGGGGAAGGTCACAGCAGCAGTGGCCCTGGGCGTCCAATAAAAATAAATGAAAAAGATGTAAAAATTAAAGTTATAGGGGATAGGTGAATAGTTTGTGACCCCACCCGTGGTATTCGGCAATAAAGATGTTAGCCGACGCTGCTTAAGAGACCGCTGGGGTTGTTGGTGATGCAGCAGAGTTGTTACAGCTCTCCACAGGCAGAGCTAGGCCCCATGGCAGCTGTATGTGTAAAAAATGATGATGGTGGTTGTAGTGCAAGGCAAGTGACGCAGTAAATAAATGCGAGGACACAGCGGAGAGCAGTCTTCACACTTTTACTCACAGTTCTTCCAGTTACAATCCCCAGCCGGGGGGTGCTGTGTCCTCCGGGTCGGTGGTCCAGACAGCTCTCAGGTAATTTGAGGCACACCGTGTCAGAACCCCCTTCTGATGTTCCTTTCCTGGCTGTCTCCCTGCGCTGGCTCCCTCCACTCCTGCCCTGCACCTCACACACAGTGTCCCAAGCCAGTAGCCTCAGATCCTGTCGGGCGACATCCTCTTGGTCCGCTTTTTTGCTTACATTTTTTTTCTAATTTCCTCCTCTAAAACCTAGGTGCGTCTTATTGACAGAAAAATACGGTACATTTATTTGTCTACATTCATATATTGGATGAACTTCGCAGATTTGTCAGACACCTATCTTATGTATAATTAGTCTGGCACACTGCTGCCTGTTCTTGCCATCGCTCTTTGTAGACTTCTCAGCAACTTTTCTTTGCTGCATCTCACACCATTTTTGACTTGGTTTGCTTGAGTTTTTCTCCTGTAGTCTATGGTCTGCTGTCTCAGCAATACAGGCTCTCCAGCCACTCCATGTGGTCTAAACTACACACAACTTCTACAGCCTCTATTTACATAATATCTATAGTACTTACTAAAAAGTCATCAAGCGCCCACCACAAATATTTCACGCACAAATTAATTGTATTAAATTACTGTCAGCCAGCGCAGAATACAACACAATGTACAGAGGAAAATACATAACAGGAGGAGGGATCTTATAAAAAGGTGATGTAAAAGTCTTAAAGGGTCAGTACAGTCTGATTGTCTGCAAATCCAGACTGCATCATGGCCAAATAAAGACTGTTTAGGATGCTGTTTGCTATTCTCGCTGTTCTAACACAATCATAGTTTTTAGATGTAGCATGTAGCAGAACTCAGAAAGCTGCCACCGCCCACACCACAGCTTTATGTTTACATTGTATATTGAAGGTGAGCTGCTTATCAGAGGAGGGAGGTGGTCAGACCACTTGGCATAAGGGAGGTAGTCTGTGCAATGATAATCTCCTGGTAATAAAACACTCATTGTATGGAAACAACAGCACACAGCCTAATAAGTGACATTTCCTTGGAATCAGTGCTTCAGCCGCTACCACATATTGTCCTCAGATTACAGAGCAAAAAATTGCTGACTGATTCCCTTTAACCGTGTTGAGTGAAATCTGTAGTAGCATAAAATAGAAATGAGAGACCCTGAGAATTTTGAGTTGATCACCCAACTTGATTAAAAATAAATTATTTTATGGCTGACATTATTTGGACTTGACTGGTGTTGCAGAAGTAAATAATTTGGTCTTGAGGATGTTCCAAAAAATGTGAAGAAAGAGATCTCTGTAGGATTTTTTACTGCAAAATGTGCTGTTATGATGGAAAAATGTTATGATGACTTGTACACCAAGAGGTGACTTAAGAGGGTTTAATACCTATTTATTTGGAGAAGCCAAGTTCTTGTATCATTGAGTCAGCACATAGGTACTGATTGCTTTTATTGTCAATATTTCTTTTCTGACTGTTATCCACTAGATGGCCGCTGTGGTGCGCGCATGCGCCGTACCCACACGCTCAACCTCTATCTTCCTGGCCGACGATGACGCTGCGGGTGCACAATGATGACGTCACAGGGCGACATTTCGCCCCAATGCACGTGCAGCGGCGACGGCCGGAAGGAGGGAGGTGAGATATTATCAGCGTGTGACGTCGGGCTCATGTGCGCCGATTTACACCGGCATTATTCTAATTTATGGTGTGCCTATATAAACTCTGGGATTATGACAACTAGCATCCCCTTTTGAGAAAGCACTGTCGCGAAACGCGCGTCAGGGGGCCGCTGGGGACGCACCATCTGAACCATTTGATATGGGTAAGAAATTGTGATCTTCTTTATGATACATTTTGTGCAACCTAATATGATTTGGGGCTTGATGGGCCTTTAATAAATCTATCTCACATGACATGATGTGCACATATCATTTGCACTATTTTAGTGCTAAAGCTCAATGACTTGATATACCCTGGTTACTATACAGATAGTGCTATCCCCATGTTTCATACCTGCAGTTTATTTCCTCCTTTATCCTTTTTATTGCATTGTTGGCCATTATTGTTGGCATTGTATTGTTCAATAAAGTCTTTTGTATTTTTATAAATGATGTTGTCTATACTCTATCTTTTTGGTATATAATATTAAATCTTTGGAGTATTTCATCTACTATATATGGGCCATTGGGCCAAATTTGGGATGAAGCAATTTTGCTTCAGTATCACTACATTTATATTAGTGTATATGACGTTGTGTTCAAATTGCTATTTCTGTGTATTCACAGCTTCTAGTCATAAACAAATGGATTATCGTGCGAGAGACCAAACATGGTTATCGCATCTACAGGAGGTATTTAAGGAGGATCCTGCTGGTAATTGTACTGCGAATGGTGGTGATTCCAAAGAAAAAATTGTTAAACTAAGGACTTTATTGCACCGGCGCACAAGACTATGGTGGAACAAGGCGTCTTTGGGGCAATATCTTGCTCGTGCATTAATCCCTAGAGGGTTACGTGTGCAAATCTTCCCAGCATTTCCCATTGAGGATGATAATTTCAAAAAGGAATGGGAGGATACTGCCACAAGGTGCTCTCGGAGATTCATGGAATTACTAATTCAATCTGATGAAGTGAAATTGGTGGAGTTGGAGAAAGAAATTGACACCATTCAGACAAAATTAAAAGATGAACTAAGTAATGATGCCCTGGAAAAACTAAATGGGGATTTAGACACAGACCTCACAAAATGGGAACAAGAAATTTGTGCCATAAAATCTAAAAAACTACAAAGGGATAATTTAGATTCTTCCGAAAACCGCGTATATAGATGGAGAAGTAGAGGCAACAAATCACGCCCTATATTACAATCAAGGTCAGGATCATTATCCTCCCTAACATCAGTTGAGGATGCCAGTATTAGATCAGATCAGACGTCTAACACCAGCACTGGCACTAATAGAAATGGGATATCTACAAGAAGTACTAGGGGTCATCATACAAATAATAGCAAGAAAAGACACCTCACTTCCCCTATCTTTGAACGCAAAAATAAGAATTCAAACTTACAGGTAATTAATTTATCAACACATAAACTGTCAGAAGCACAATTAGACGTACTGAGATTGGGTCTTAACTTTGTACCTAACAATAGTTTTGATTTCTTTACAGCCTTAAAAGATTTACATTTATTTTGTCGGAAAATAGTTCTTCGGAAATTACACCATCGTACTGATGAGATTATGAATGCGACTGAACAACAGGCCCTAGATGATCTAGAAGACCTATTAAATGAACAACATCCAAATGATGTAGGTATATTACCACAGTCCATTATGCCACGATCGCAGACCTTCCCCCCTTTGTCAGTCTGTCCACAAGTAGATATATTCTGTAAACTGGTTACGGAGGATTTGAGGAAAATCTCCAATAAAATTTGCAATGATAATTTGACATCTACGCAGAGACAAGCTTTGGAAGAATTACGAACATTAGATTCGGTAGTGATTAAACCGGCTGACAAGGGGGGGAATGTGGTGATCTGGCCTATCGAAAGTTACGAAAGAGAGGCATTTCGTCAACTTAGAGATAAAAATACCTACCGTATTCTGTCTCAAAATCCAACTCTACCATTCACTTTGGAATTAAAGAAAATTTTAGACTATGCAGACGAGCAGGGTCTTGTCCCAAGGAAGGCCTTGGATGCATTACTACCGAAGTATCCTAAGGTACCCACATTGTACTTGATACCAAAGATACATAAAGATGCCCTAAATCCACCTGGTAGACCCATCGTCTCTGGCATGGGAGGGTTAAGTGAAAATGTATGTAAATATATTGACCATCATTTGAAACCCTTGGTTGAAACACTTCCCTCCTATGTCAGAGACACTACTGATATTCTCACCAAGGTTGACGGACTTTCTCTCGAAGCGGACATGTTGCTGGTGACCATTGACATCGAGTCATTGTATACATCTATCAGACATGCCGACGGACTTCGGGCAGTCCGTTTCTTTCTTGAAACCGCCAACTGGGATGGCCATTTTTTGGAATTTATTTTGGATTTGTTAGAATTTGTTTTGACAAAAAATTTTTTTGTTTTTAAAGATAGGTTTTATTTGCAGACACAGGGTACTGCCATGGGCGCGGCGTGCGTTCCGTCATATGCAAACCTGTTTCTCGGGTTTTGGGAGAGGCAGGTTTTCTTTGGTGACGGAGCGCACGCCGCAGACCCAGTGGTAGGGTGGTTTCGGTACATTGATGATGTACTCATGATCTGGAAAGGGAACGAGGCCAGCCTATCACGATTTATGCAGTACCTCAATGACAATTCCTTTAATCTCAGATTTACTTATAAATTCCATACCAAAGTTATCGATTTTTTGGATGTGACATTGTGCGTAGCGGAGGATGGTTCTATTGAAACTGATTTATATCGGAAAGAGACGGCTGTCAATTCCCTATTACATGCCTCCTCTGCGCACAGTTCATCTGTTATTAAAGCCATCCCAGTTGGGCAGTTTTTGAGAAACAGACGGACATGCTCGACTATGACCCGCTTCGAGCGACAGTCCGTCATCCTTGCTGAGCGCTTTAGGGATAGGGGTTACAGCAACCGTTCTATCAAGGCTGGATATGGACGGGCCAAACGAACCAGAAGAGAAGATCTCTTGATAACAACACGGAAAAAAATCTTAAACAATCCAATGAATTGCGATTCATCTCTACCTCAAATTGTCGCTGGGAGCAGATCCGTGGCGTATTGATCAAACACTGGTCCGTTTTACAAACGGATTCAGTGTTAGCGGCAAGTCTCCCCCAATTTCCCGCATTAACACAACGGAGGGGTATGAATATCAAGGACTATTTAGTCAAAAGCCATTATGTGGCTAAACCACAATCCTTTTTTCATATGCCCAATCCGAGAGTGGGTTGCTATCCCTGTGGATCGTGTGTTGCGTGCCCTAATATTCTTAGATGTGGGACCTTTACAAAATCTGATGGGAGCAGGGAATTTACAATTCGTGACTATATTTCATGTAATACTACACATGTGGTGTATTACGCCACATGCCCGTGCTCCCTCATATATGTGGGCCTCACATCTAGGGAATTGAAGATTAGGGCACGCGAACACGTACGTGACATTATAGCCGCGAGGGATGTGACAGATGTTACAGTGCTAAAAACGTTACCTCGCCATTTCCGATTATACCATGGATCTGATCCCAGTGGACTTAAAATTAGGGGTATAGATAAGGTTCGTGGAGGTATTAGAGGTGGTAACCTCAATCGTACTTTGGCTCAACGCGAATGTAGGTGGATAGTTATTCTTGATACGGTTGCACCCAAGGGCCTAAATGAAAAGTTGACCTTTGTACCATTCTTATAAGGGGTGATGCCCCTTGATGTGTTTATGATATCCACCATGGCCTTGTGCGTTATGCATGAAGCTAGTTCATGGTATTATTATATGTGAATTTATTCCACCACGCTTTTTAATAATTCTTTGATTTTAATTCTTTGTCATTTTTTCAGTCTTTTTATTCAGTTTAATTCATGTTGGTGTACTAAAATATGGAGATTCCCGACAAAATGATATTTTCCTATGAGATCTACTCCGATTGGACATCTGGATGAACAACCCTCACTATTAAGATTTTGTTTCACACTTTTACAGTATTATGTCATAATATCACGTTATTCGCACTATTTGTATAATATATGTTTTCAATTATTCTTATATGTATTATGTAATAGCACTTGATTATATCACTGCCCATATTTATTTAGCAATATGTAATCTTATTTGTTTGTTTCTTTCTTATTATATCCGCAACACTTTTTTAGTTATTAGCATTATTAGTATTATTTTTGTTCCTAACCAAAATGTCCACCATCTGGTCCCCTAGAAGATGGCCGCTGTGGTGCGCGCATGCGCCGTACCCACACGCTCAACCTCTATCTTCCTGGCCGACGATGACGCTGCGGGTGCACAATGATGACGTCACAGGGCGACATTTCGCCCCAATGCACGTGCAGCAGCGACGGCCGGAAGGAGGGAGGTGAGATATTATCAGCGTGTGACGTCGGGCTCATGTGCGCCGATTTACACCGGCATTATTCTAATTTATGGTGTGCCTATATAAACTCTGGGATTATGACAACTAGCATCCCCTTTTGAGAAAGCACTGTCGCGAAACGCGCGTCAGGGGGCCGCTGGGGACGCACCATCTGAACCATTTGATATGGGTAAGAAATTGTGATCTTCTTTATGACACATTTTGTGCAACCTAATATGATTTGGGGCTTGATGGGCCTTTAATAAATCTATCTCACATGACATGATGTGCACATATCATTTGCACTATTTTAGTGCTAAAGCCCAATGACTTGATATACCCTGGTTACTATACAGATAGTGCTACCCCCATGTTTCATACCTGCAGTTTATTTCCTCCTTTATCCTTTTTATTGCATTGTTGGCCATTATTGTTGGCATTGTATTGTTCAATAAAGTCTTTTGTATTTTTATAAATGATGTTGTCTATACTCTATCTTTTTGGTATATACTGTTATCCACTAGGTAAACAGTTAGAAAAAATGTAAAATTACCTTATCTATAGCTTACAGAGTATTTTGAAACTTATTAACCAAAAGCTGTAAGACGGAATCACTGATCATCAGTTTTACCATAGGGGAATATTTGAATAGTCTTTCATAATTATATGCATACTGTATATTCTCATTTCGGATTCTTAACCCCTTAACGACCGCTGATGCGCCTTTTAATGGCAGCAGTTAAGGGTGCGTAATTCCTCAGCGCTGCTTCTTAACGTCGCCGATAAATAATTGAATAGCACAACCCAGCGTCGGAAAATCTTCTGGGTCTCGGCTACCAGGGGAACCGAGACCCCAGAGAACATGATTCGAGTCAGTTTTTATCGTCCCCAGTCTTGTGATCACCGTTATTCACCAAATAATGGCGATCGCAAAAAAAGGCAGATTTTCTATTTATTTCTCTCTCCTCTGATATGATCTAGTATAATGTAGCCCCCTCATAGAGTATGATACAATCACCCCTCATAGAATATAATAAATATAATACAGCCCCCCATAGAATATAATGTAGCCCTGAATAGAATATAATACAGCCCGCCTCCCCATAGAATATAATGTAGCCCCCATAGTATATAACACAGCCACAAAGTATATAACACAGCCACATAGTATATAACACAGCCTCCCCATAAAATATAATATACACCCCAATAGTATATAGCATGGCCCACATAGTATATAGCGCAGCCGGCATAGTATATTGCGCCGCCCGCATAGTATATAGCGCGTCCCACATTATATAGCGCGGCCCGCAAACTGTATAGCGCAGCCCACATAGTGTATAGCGCGGCCCGCATAGTGTATAGCGCG
>VIAB01028717.1:23896-35616 GCA_009801035.1 Oophaga pumilio
GGCTGCCAACTGGTGGGTGTCAATGGGGATGTTGAAGTCACCCACATCAAAAGAGGGTTCCTGCTTAAAATCACTCCTATCCACGATGGTGAAGGTGCTTAGCCCAATGTTCATATTTTTAATCAGGTTACAGGTCACAGGTTAGAACATAAGCAAAAAAATTTGTTTGGGGAGGTATCTGTATGGACTTTGTGATGCATCTATGACTTTAAATGCGAATTTGAAGGGCTCATATTATAAAAAATAGGACATAAGTGAACGTAAATGTTCTTGATCATTTTGAGGGCCATGACTGACATTCACGGCAATGACCGTCTATATGTTAAAAGCTTTTCTCCATTTGTAATAATGAATCTGCCGGATCAGCTCATATAACTAATTATGATTTAAGGCTTTAAGAGCGTCTTGTGATCACATAAGCTCTCATCTGCCTTTGTATATTATACCACATGTCTGACAGCGGATAACTGCATTATAAGCCTCTCAGTGACTATAGAGAAATAATCCTACTGAGCTAATTAATGGCTCTACCTATTAAGCTGGGAGGGTGTCTCACAAAAGGAAATTGTTGAGTCAGCTGTCTAAAATGGTCGTCCCATGAGGACAGCCCCTATCTGTATGTCTTTTAGGAGTATATAAATGTCATGATGGCTTCCCCGTTGCCTGCCTAGTGGAAAACAGCTCTTGATCTGGTAGATTCTGTCTCATCTGAATGACCGTTCTTCATGCAATACTACATTTCACC
The DNA here is from genome assembly GCA_009801035.1 of Oophaga pumilio. Classification (NCBI taxonomy): domain Eukaryota; kingdom Metazoa; phylum Chordata; class Amphibia; order Anura; family Dendrobatidae; genus Oophaga; species Oophaga pumilio. The sequence goes on from VIAB01028717.1 coordinate 24,642, forward strand.
TGCAGTGGCCGCTGTTGCAGAAATGAAGAGCTGATAGAATCTTCTCCTGGCACGATCGGCGATGATCGAATTAAAGGAGTAGTCTGTAATGAGACCCCAAGTTGTATTTGATGAGACCCTCAGTCATTTTTCTGAGTAGTAGCAGACCAAAATAGTAGACCTAGAATGTGGTTTTTTTTTCAGATTTGCCAAAATGAAAGAATTAGAGGATGTCAAAATCTACTCCTTTCTCTTCCTAAAGATTTACAGTATGTTGTCACAAGCAGTATGTGGCCAAGTGTTATCAAGGAAATGTGGCCCGGGATGAAATTTAATTAAAGGGATTGTCTTGTTTAGGTAATGTTCCTCAATTAGTTGGAGCAGATATAAACAGGATCTCTCCCTTTGTAAAAAATACTAAAAACAACCCACTGAGTTAATAGGCAGGAAGGTAAAGCTTGCATTGGCCTGGGGAAGGATTGAAGGTGAATATCTCCTGCCAAGATCCCAAAACAGCTCTCATCAGCTAATTGCTTGGAGCGCTTTTTACAACAAATGCTGTCCAAAGTGGAAAATCCCTTTAAAATTCTAAAACAGACTTTCCCCTGAAAAAATAATTTCTAGATAAAAAAGATATGTGATGCAAAATATGTTGAAACCTATTATATTCGGTTTTAAACCAGTGTGGGACTGGGATATCTTGGTCCTCCATAGGAGATTACCCCATAACCAAATGAGGTGGTGGAAATAGCGGCAGTGACTCAAATATGGCAAAATTGCCATTTACAATACCAATCATATGAATATGGCTTTCAAATCCCCATTCACACTAAAGGGTATGCCACACTAAACAATATCGCTAACGGGATCGCTAAAAAACGTCACTATTTAGCGATCCCGTTAGCGATGTTGTTGTGTGCGGCAGCTACCAGCGACGAGGCCCCTGCTGTGATGTCGTTCATCACAGCGATCGTTCCGGACCCTATTTTCGTCGCTGGCGCCCCGCTGGGTAAGTATACATCGCTGAGTGTGGCACCTTTTCTTAGCGATTTAGCGGTACTTTTGTACCGCTAAATCGCTAAGAAGATCGCTAACCGCGATAGCGTCGTTAACTATATCGCTAAGTGTAGCCGCACTCAGCGATATAGAAACAATCCCGCTAGCGATCTCATTAGTATGCGACGCTAACGAGATCGCTAGCGGGATTGTGTAGTGTGGCAGTACCTTTAGCATAAAAAAATCTTGAAGGTGCAGATCCTTAACTCTGATTTCAATCTCCGAGTGGGTTCACATTGCCTTTTTTTAAATTCTGACGCTTTTGAAGCAAAGAGGCTCAAAAAATGTTAAAGAAAACGGTAAAAATAATGAACAACTTTCTCTATGTAAAAAACCACTTGCTTTTCATATTAGGCAATATGTTAAGTATTTTAAGCTTCTTTTAAGCTCTCAGTCTTTCAAAAGACGCCGAGCATTTAAAAAAGTGACTTGTATAATCTGCAGGCTTTTACCAACACTAAATGGTAAGATTAAACAGGCGCCCAGAAGACACTTTAGTTTTGCGCTTTTTTTTCAGTGTTTCTGACAAAAAAAATACTAGAGTCAAAAGACTGACAGTCACTTCCAAACAGAAAACAGGTGTGTACAGGTGTAAACTAAGACTAGCCATCTCCATATATAACGAACAAATAAAGTTGCACTATCCAACACTATAGCATGCAAACATGAAATATATGAAATATGAACTGCATTACTGCTCTAGAAAATAGGGAAAATTGAAAATACTTAGCGCATAAATTGGCCAATTCATGTGTACCCAGCAGCCACGATAAGGTGATTCTCTTTGCTGGGAACCTGCCTAATGTGAATCTTCTCCTAGACTGAAGCCTACATTGATGTGAGTGTGTAGGATCCTGCTATGATTAAAAACACCTAAGGCTCAGGGGTGGAGTGCTCATATAAATGTAGGCTTCAGTCTAGGAGAGGATTCACATTAGTCCGGGATCACACATGCGAGAAACATGGACGAGTCTCGCATGTGAATTCCCGGCACTGCCACCGGCACTCGGGAGCAGAGTGTACGGCTTCATGTATTTCTATGCAGCAGCTCGCTCCGCTATCGAGTGCCGGGAATTCACATGCGAGACTCGGCCGTGTTTCTCGCATGTGTGATCCTGGCCTTAGGCAGGTTCCCAGCAAAGAGAATCACCTTATCATGGCTGCTGGGTACACATGAGTTGGCCAATTTATGCACTCATTCTCATTTTTTCCTCTTTTCTAGAGCAGTAATGCAGTTCATATTTCATATATTTCATGTTTTCATGGTATAGTGTTAGAGAGTGCAACTTTATTTGTTAGTTATTAGTGATGAGCGAATGTGCTCAGAAAAAGTGTAATCTCAGCATGCTCGTGTGCTAACTGAGCATCTTCCGTGTGCTTGAAAAATATATTAGAGTCCCGACGGTTGCATGCCTAACAAATAGGCAGTCCCTGGATGTGTTGCTGCTGTCGAACAGCAGGGAGACATGCAGGTACGGGGATTCGAATATATTATTCGATCACGCTGGAGTCACTCGGTTAGCACCCGAGCATGCTCGGATAACACCTTATAGAGAACGTTCACTCATCACTATTGGTTATATATAGAGTTTTCATTATTCCATTACGGAGATCAAAACATGGCTGAAAAAAGCTGGAATAAAGCTGAATAAAAAAACACCATAAAAATATCTTAGCCGGTCAAGGCCATAAAAACGATTCCAAAAGATGCTTCAAGTTTCCAAAACTCCAGAGAAAAGGAGTATCCTATAGTGCATTTTGCGTGAACAAAGGTAGTTCTAAAAAGTAACAGTCAGTCAGTAAGACTTCTTCCTCAGGAGCGCATAGGTATACAATATCTGAGGAAGGAATCTATACAGTAAGCCATAATCATCAACATTACCAGAAATAAACACGTGAAATACATCACTCTGTGTGTAATGACTCTATAGAATATATGAGATTCACTTTTTGTATTGAAGAATTGAAATAAATTCACTTTTTGATGATATTCTAATTTTGTGAGATGCACTTGCAGCTCATCATTTCAGTCGGAAACCATGTCACCTCTTGTACTGCTGAACTATTTTCGAGTCTCGGCGCAATCTGCGAGGTTCTACCTTGGATTTCTACCACGGAGCACATACACATGATATTTTGCAGTCACCTAGCGTGACTCTATGCTAATAGTGTCTTATCCTTTCCTATGGCGATAGTGACGCGCGCTCTCTCCAGCCGGCTCTGTCATCTAGAGAATGGCCTCCCGTCACAGGGATGACTCACCGATAATGATCCTATAAAATTACACTAAATATTTACCATGTAAATGATGTACGGCATCTGTGATGATTATAAACCTTATCGCAGAATTAATGTTTTGAGATGTACAGAGCTGAAGTCATTAGTCTTAAATGACCTGGGAAGTTTTCTGGCTTGCAACTGCAAATCGGCATCCAAAGCATAAGGCTACGTTCACACGTTGCATTTTTGCTGCATTTTTTTTAATACAAATTTTAAGCTGCGTTTTACAGTATCCACAAAAGCAGTGAAATTTCAGATATTGACGGGCACACACATTGGGGTTTTTTCCTGAGAGAATTGAAAATCTGCCACATGTCAATTATTTCAGCATTTTTGCAGCGTTTTTTTCACCCATATGCTACAGTATGTTCACACATTGCGTTTTTGCTGCTTTTTTTTCCGCAGGCAAAACTTGCTCTCTTGGCGGTAAAGAGGCTGCTTCAAAAAGCAGGTTTTGCTGCGTTTTTGTTGTCTCTTGTGCATGCTGATAAAGTGTACTGCTTCCCCCCACCAAAAAAAAAAAGCATGATGCAACTTCTAGAAGGTTTTGGTTCCAAAAACGCAGAAAAACCTGATACCTGCGTTTTTTTTTTGCTGCATTTTTGTATTTATCCATTGTTTCCTATGGGTGAAAAACTGCTGCAGAAATGCTGAAAAAACTCTAAAATAAGTGACATGCAGCAGTTTTCCAAATCAGTCAGGAAAATAAAAACAATGTGCGTGCATCAGATTTCTGAAATCTCATAGACTTTACTGGTACTGTAAAACACAGCTTAAAATTTGCATAAAAAAGCAGCAAAAACACAATGTGTGAACATAGCCATGGAAAGCAATGAGTAAGTGCAAAAACGCAGGTATCAGGTTAAGCTTTTTTTTTGGGGGGCACTAAACTTTATCAGCATTCACAAAAGACAAATGTGTCTGTAAAAATACAGCAAATACATCAAAAAATGCAGGAAAAATTTGCTCACGCACAGCGCCATACTTTTTGCAGTGGCTGTGCCTGGTACTGCAGCTCTAGTCAGCTCAGTCCCATTCCAGTTAATAGGATGGATCTTTTATTGGTCCCGGCAAGCAAAGAATACAGACATGATTTTGTGCATCCCCTGGTGTCAACTGAACAAGACAAGTGCCAAGAGCTAGTATTGGATTGAGCAAATGTCCCGGAAAATCTCACTTAAAGGGGTAGTATAGGAGTAGAAAACCTGCTCAGAAACAATGCTTTCTTCCAAAACAGCACCACCCCTTTACACATTTTGAATGTGGTATTGTAGCTCAGCTCCATTCACTTCAGTGGAGCTGAAGTGCAATACCAGATACAACCTATAGACAGGTGTGGCGCTGTTCCTGGAAGTTCCCAAACCTTCTTCGAATCAATGAGGCACTGGAATACATGCACACAGCCATTAGCAGCCACGGCTTTTGTGTCACTGTTTGATCGTAAGAATAATGCAACATAAGGAATTATTCTTACCCTGAAACTGACTAGTATCTTAAAAGGATCTGATGGGGTTTGTTGCACATTGCTTGAGTCTGCTAATGTGTCAGCACAGCTTCTAAGCTGCACCTATTTACTCATTATATGCGTTCCTTGTTTTCTCTGCCCTCCCTGAAACACTTTCTCCCCTCTCCACTGCAGATCTATTTATTTTTTCCCCCCCGCTCCTTATTGTTATCTCTAAAGTATGTAGACGGGAAGGAGGAGCGAAGAGAAAGTCATCAGATCCAGCAGCAGATCGGACAGATTTGTAATGTTTTTATACTCGGCCAGATAAAGAAGAGACACATTCAGCTCCTGTAAAATGGTAGGAAATTTGTAAGGAAGGAAAGTTACAAAGTATATTAACAAGTGTTCAATAAAAAAAAATCTGTGTGAGGGCTTGTGTTGATGACCGTAAAAATCGTACGAGTGCTATCCGTCGTTTTGGCAGATAACACTCGCCCCAGTGTTATGCTTCCGGGCTGTGCACATGTACAATTTATTCCTCGGACCGGGTCAGTCCAAAAAAAAATATTGGACATGAGCACAGCCACCTCAACTAACATTAGTCCGATCCGATGTTTTGACGGATCGCACTCGGACTAAAACTACAGTCGTCTGCAATAGCCCTAATGGAGAAGATAGTGTTATGAGCCATAAGGATGGGAGGCATCAAGTCAATCCTGACCCTGGAAAACCCTGAGAAAAGGGAGAGAAAGAAGAATAAAAATATAAGAAGAAAAATTAATGATTCTAATAAAGGATTTTAGACATTATCTAAAAAAAAAATTTCATGCTGCCTGGAAACCATCAGCAAGAGGGACAGCTATGGACTTTTGTGAAGAATCATATAGTGTAGAGTGGAGATGAAGGCCCAATGTTGGGTGAAGGTGAAGTCCTGCTTTTCAATAACCTTTCTAAACTAGTTTTACTCTTTACTTTAGGGTGTTGTATAATCTATTTCTAAACACGAAGAAATTAAACAAGGGAGAAAGTGCAAAACAAGCAAAGGTCTCCGCTGAGGTTCTCAGGAGGACACTTGTCCGTGGTCTCCGCTGAGGTTCTCAGGAGGACACTCGTCCGTGGTCTCCGCTGAGGTTCTCAGGAGGACACTCGTCCGTAGTCTCCGCTGAGGTTCTCGGAGGACACTCGTCTGTGGTCTCCGCTGAGGTTCTCAGAAGGACGCTCGTATGTGGTCTCCGCTGAGGTTCTCAGGAGGACACTCATCCGTAGTCTCCGCTGAGGTTCTCAGGAGGACACTCGTCCATGGTTTCCACTAAGGTTGTCAGGAGGACACTCGTCCGTGGTCTCCGCTGAGGTTCTCAGGAGGACACTCGTTGTCCGTGGGATTTTTAGTACTTTTGTCATTTATCTGTTGCACGAAGGTGACCACGTTATTCTACATCAGAAAACTTAGCACTGGATTACACATAAACCAATTGAGTTGCCCTAAACTTGTGCCCTAACTCTTTTCATTATAAGCTTCTCGTCTCCTTCTGCCTAGATTGTCTGGAAAAAAACCTCACATAATACCCACTCTCTTGGAAAAATGTGTATTTAAAGTGGATCTGTCACCAGCTTTCTCAATACAAATTGCATATATTGATAGATCACTTTCTTAAACCTGATGAGATTGGTGTACTTACTATAAAAATCCATGTTAGAGCGGCTGTACAAGCCCTATGACCGATATTATGAGTTTTGATTTTTATTAGTGATGAGCGAACGTGCTCGGTGATACTTGGATATCACTCTAGTATCTGGGTGCTTGGCCCTCCTTGAGCATTGGCTGGTGCTCGGATTCGATGTTCGAATACCCACCCCGTATATTTGGTGCCTGTTACACAGCCAATAGACATGCGGGGATTGCATGCCAGTCACTGTAAAGCAGTCGCCATCTTGCTAGTGGCATTACTGTGATTGGCTGGCTATGTGACATCATCAGGGGTTATGAAAGGACAGACGCCGCCACACCAGGCACACTGATGCCATTGCACCACTCAGGAACAGTTCAAATAGGAGGGAGAAAGTTCCGTATATACCTGTGTATAAGCCGAGTTTTTCATCACTGCCCCCTCGGCTTATACACGAGTCAATTGTCCCACAAAGACAGCGGAGGAGGGGGAGCGGGCGAGCAGCGGGTCACAGAGGCAGGAGCCGGAGGCTGTGGCTAAAGCCTGTGCCACTGCTAAAGAGAAATTAATATTAATTTCTCTGTAATAGCGCACAGTGACAGCCGCCGGCTTCCAGCACACATCCTACTTACCTTCCCTGTGTGGCCTCTCGGCATCTAATTCGTTCTGGCGCCAGCAGCTGTTCCTGCAGAGTGATCACGTGGCCCCGCTTATTAAGGTAATGAATATTCATGCCTCTCCACTCCCATAGGCGTTAAGTGAATATTCATTACCTTAGTGAGTGGGGTGTCATGATCGCTTGGCAGGAAGAGCTGCTGGCGCCGGAACAAGATGAAGAGAGGGCACGCAGGGAAGATAAGTAGGATTTTTTTTTTATAGGCATCATACATACAAGGATAGGGGATAAGGAGCCATGCATACAAGGATAGGGGATAAGGAGCCATGCATACAAGGACAGGACGGGGAAGCAATGCATACAAGGACAGGGATCGGGGGGCCATGTATAAAAGGACAGTGACGGGGAGCCATCCATACAAGAATAGTGACAGGGGAGCCTTGCATACAAGGACAGGACGGGGAAGCCATGCATACAAGGACAGCGATGGGGGAGCCATGCATACAAGGACAGGGATCAGGGAGCCTTGCATGCAAGGACAGGGACGGTGGAGCCATGCATACTAGGATGTGGATGAGGGGACAATGCATACCCGACTTATACTCGAGTCAATACGTTTAGCCAGTTTTTCGTGGCAAAATTAGGTGCCTCGGCATATACTCGGGTCGACGTATACTCGAGTATATACGGTAGTTACCCAGACCTGTGTGTGCACAGTATTAGTAATCTGAGTCCTCTAGTGTTGATACTGGGGCTGATGCTGAACCATCATACTAACAGCCCTTCTAAAGGATAATCCTGTGCTGTACTGTTTCTATATGATACATTCTGCATTTAGCCTAGGGACAGTTGTAGAGCAGGGAGAGTGGCTGAATACAGTCTCTAGGCAGGGCTTAGGGCATTGCAGTTCATTGCTAAATATATAGCTGCTGCAGGTGATCAAATTTTTTTTTTATGAAAAAATTGACAATTGTCAAGAGAGGGAAAAGGAGGAGATGGAGAGTCATCATCATGGTGGAGACAGGGAAGTGTTGACTGTAGGGAGCTTGGCACATATGGCCAAATTTATGTACCGCTGCCTTTCCCGTGATCCTCGCATTATATTTATATTGGCCAAAAAAAGTACTGGTTGTTCACCCTGCTAGACCCACGCTACAAGCAGATCCTTGCATCGCTCCTTCCTGAGGTAGACAGGTATACTAAAAAGGTGCTATACCAGAAAGCCATTGTGGAAAATATGTTGAAAAAATTCCCATCAGACAACGCTAGTGGCAGGGAGAAAGCTTACTCACCCAACCAATGAGGAGAGACGAGGGAGACACACAACAGGTACAGCATCGGCAGGTGTACACTGTCAAAGGCCTGGCCCAATTTCACGACACCCTCCCAGTGTACAGGCCCTGATGACAGGGTATTTTTGAGAAGGAGGGAAAAGTTTTTAAAGATGGTCAAGCAATACCTGGCTGACAAAACAAGCGTACTCCAAAATTCCTCTGCGATCTTCAACTATTGAGTCTCAAAGCTGAAGACCTGGCATGAGCTGTCCCTGTATGCCTTGGAGGTGTTGTGCTGCACTGCCACTAGTGTCTTGTCTGAGCGGGTTTTTAATTCCACCAGCGGAGATCATAACAGACAGGCGCTTTCACCTGTCAACAGAAAATGCTGACAGGCTTACTCTGATAAAAATAAACAAAGCCTGGATTAGTCCGACGTTTCCACACCACCAGATGACAGCGGTACATAAATTGTGCGATACCTCAGACCCAACAATGCAGGTGAGCTGAAGGCTGCAATCAAAGCAACCTGGGCTTCCATAACACCTCAGCAGTGCCACAGGCTGATCGCCTCCATGCCACGCCGCATTGATGCAGTAATTGATGCAAAAGGAGCCCTGACCAGGTATTGAGTGCATTTACTGAACATACATTTCAGTAGACCAACATTTCGGATTTTAAAATAATTTTTCAAGCTGATGTTATAAAGTATTCTAATTTACTGAGATAATGACTTTTGGGTTTTCATTGGCTGTAAGCCATAATCATCAACATTAGCAGAAATAAACCCGTGAAATAAATCACTCTGTGTGTAATGACTCTATATAATATATGAGTTTCACTATTTGCATTGAAAAACTTAAATAAATTATCTTTTGATGATATTCTAATTTTGTGAGAAGCACCTGTACACCTTCCTAATATTTGAATGAGGCACTCCAGTTGGTGCTTTCAAGTGTCTATAGATGACCCTCTTTATAATTTTTTCCTGGCTTTGCACTGTGTGCAGAACATTTATAAGTGTAGATTTACCACAACTACACTTTCTTAATATTTGAATGAGGCAGTAGAATTGTGCCTTCAAGGTGGTATGCATGACCCTGCTTGTAATTTTTATCTGGCTTTGCACTGTCTGCAGATCCTTTATGAGTGTAGGGGTACCACAACTACACTTTGTTCAGAATATTTTAATGAGGCACTACAGTTGTCATCTTCAAGTGTGTATGGATGACCCTGCTTGTAATTTTTGGAAGGCTTTGCACTTAGTGCATAGCCTTTATGTGTGTGAGTACCGCTACATAACAATTTGAACAGAATATGTATGAGACCCTCCTTTATATCTAATACAGGGGGTATCTGAGTCTCTCTTCCATCTAATGTTTGGCAGTTATTGCTTCCTTTATAAATTACACTGAAATTTCAAATTTTTTACTAAAAATTTCAATTTTGGTATACTTAAATTTTTTTTTTTCCTAAATTCTTTTAAAATTTTGCATTATATACAAGTCATTTTACAGAAAAGAATGTTTCTTAAGATTATTTTTCATGCAAACTCTAATTTCTCTTCGATTATGAATGTTTTATTGTCAGAACTTAAAGTGGAGTAAAATGTGACAGTATTGTTCTCAGCAGTGATCTGGGAGTCACAGATGCTTCCAGGGGTCTTCCCCATGCTGTTCTCTTTCCATTCAGCACTTTTTCCATCGTTTTCAACATTTTCATTGCCCTCCAGAACTCCCTGTAGGAACTGACGAAAAAATGCTCGGATTTTCCATTGACTTCTATAATACTAATACTTGAAATGATCATTTTAGCATTAGGAATTGCTCAGTTCGAGTAACGAGCATCCAAGCTTGCTCATCACTAATTTGTATGAGTTGGGCTCATTTAATACTCATCTTAATATTTTGATAATAATGACATTATGACATGAAGTTTCAAAATACGTAAATTAGTTTTATCAGGTCTAATGGGGTCTATTCAGCTCCTTCATGACCAGCTTTTTTTAAATTATTTTTTGCAATTTCATTCTTTCCTCCCCTTTTTCCAAGAGCCATAATATTTTTATATATCTGGCATCATACCAGTAGCAAAGTTGAAAAGTGAACATTAAAAAATCATGAAGTGTCATCTTTCTGCGCATGCGTCACAGCCAAGAATGACATTTGGGTATATTTTCGGAATGTTATTCTTCTGGATATTGACAGTTTGGATGAGGGAATGTTTTTAGAACACATATAAAAGTAAACACCTTTATAACGCTACCATAATCTATGCTTAGAAAATAACAAACAACCCAAGCCAATGGTCCATTCTCAACTCTTACTCAAAACATTGGCAACAAAAATGATTCCATGGATGGTGAGAACATAAGACAGAAAACAGTTTCAAACGTATTTACTGCAGACAATAAAGATCAAGAGAAAATGATGTGACAACTATCACTTATTTTACTTATACACAACACATAATGACAGATTTTGTGGTCAAACAGTAGAAGACCAGAGTTCAGATCTGACTCGGAATGTTCATGCGTGAGATCAGTCTGGATTCTACAGTTTCTTTATTCTGACAGGTACTGTATATTAGTATTGTATGGTTTTACGTAGGAGCAGCATTACAGCAGTTATATTCTTGTACATAGGAGCAGTATTAT
>VIAB01028723.1:22578-32930 GCA_009801035.1 Oophaga pumilio
CGATTAGGTTTCGGACTCGGAGATAGATTAAATTAAGTGAAACGAAGTCCCAACTGTTGTCCCTAAAATTGAAGGTTGGATTCCGATCTCATTATTAAAGGCAGTTGTTAATCATTAAGGGGAAATAGGTATTAACACTATCATTTATTAACTTAACTATCACACTAGTGCATGTGTGGATCCCTGTATTGGTAAAAATTAGATATATGATCAATAGCCCATGTATTCTCGATTTAAGCATGGGGCTTATTGTGGTTGATACCCCTATGGTTTATTAGAAAAGACTGCAGTTTTAAACAATATATCCTCACTTGTGAGGTACACAGTGAAATAAAAACCCTGGTGGTGTATTAGAATTAATAAATCCTCACTGTGAGGTTAATAATATGATTTAAGGACATCCTAATGGTATAATAGAATTCAAAATATTCTCACTGTGTGGTACATGTGGAGTAGAATTAACACCTTTGTGGTGTATTAGATAGCTCTGCAATATTGGTCAATATATTTAGTCGACCCGCAGGCAAAGGGGTAACCTCCACTAATTATGATAGTATCAGTCACCACCACCAGGTGACCTATGTATAGGTTAACACTGGTGACAAAGATTATTGTTAAACACCCAATAGGTGTATTGGATATTGAATCTTCAGTATGGAGTGAGGTTCCAATCATAGGTACATTAATTGGCATCAGCCACTATTAAACCAGCAGACAGTGTAAAGTTAGTCTGCAGAGTATAAATCATAGCAATATTGATCTGCTGATCATTAAGTCAAAGGATCTGATGATCATGCCGATGCTCGCCAGCCCTATTCGCCACCAGTATTCTCTGCGCGGGTCATCGGCATCTTAACTCCGCTGCTATAAATTTCCATGTGGCTTAGCACAGAAGTGGCTGTGTTCAGTAACACCAGTTAAGATACCGATGACCCCCACAGAGAATACCGGTGGTGAATAGGGCCGGGGAGCATCGGCCCCCTTAAAACATAAATTAATTGTGGTTTATCACATCTTTGGGAAGCTGAGTTAAAATTCCCTAGCCACATCCAAGCCTGATTACTGCCACTTGCTCTCAATCAAAAAATCACTTAATTGGGACCTGCTTGACAAAGTGAAGTAATCCAAAAGATCCTCAAAAGCCAGACATCATGCCGCAATCCAAAAAAATTCTGGAACAAATAAGAAACAAAGTAATTGAGATATCATTGTCAGGAAAAGGTTATATACATTTCTAAAGCTTTGGGACTCCAGTGAACCGCAGTGAGAGCCATGATCCACAAGTGGTGAAAACATGGAACAGTGGTGAACCTTTTCAGCAGTGGCTGGCCGATCAAAATTACCCCAAGGGCGCAGCAACGATTGATCCAAGAGATTACAAAAGACCCCAAAAGCAAGATCCAAAGAACTTCAGGCATCACTTGCCTCATTTTTTGGTCAGTGTTTATGACTTCACCATAAGAAAGAGACTGAGCAAAAATTGTCTCCATGGCAGAGCTCCAAGATGAAAACCACTGCTGAGCAATAAGAACATAAAGGCTCGTCTCAGTTTTGCCATCTTGATGATCCTCAAGACTTTTGGGAGAATGTTCTGTGGACTGACGAGACAAAAGTTTAACTTTTTGGAAGGTGTATGTCCCATTACATCTGACATAGAATTAACACAACATTTCATGGAAGGAACATCATACGAACAACAAAATCTGGTGGTATTGTGATAGCCTGGGGCTGTTTTGCTGCTTCAGCATCTGGAAATTTTGCTTTGATAAATGGAACTATGAATTCTACTGTCTACCAAAAAATCTTAAAGGAAAATGTCCAGCCATCTGTTCTTGACTCAAACTGAAGTGCACTTGGGTTATGCAGCAGTACATTGATCCAAAACACATCAGCAAGTCCACCTCTGAATGGCTGAAGGGCACATACTCAAACTAAACAAGATGGCTCAACTCTTGAGACTTGTATCAGCAGACTATTCCTTCTCCCTCCTGAGCATTGCAGGACACAGGGGTAGCATCTGTAACTTTCCATGGATTGTCCTCCTACAGCAGATGTCCACTCACTACTGCATGGCTCTTGTTTGCCAAGATTTCAAAGGATTTTCAAAGGATTGCCCTTGCCACCTACTACCACTTCCTGTCAGTAACCATACTCTGTTACTTCTGCAGCCAAATTCCACTTTGAATTCCACTACTGTTGCTATATCATTTTCTCCTCCCTTACTATCATAAGGCAATATGCTGTGCAGGCCCAGCCTTTGGTTGTGTATACTTGGCCAGAATATGGCTCGGTGAAGTAACATATAGAGATGTGTGGACCCCTGGATTTTCGGGTCTGACGGGTTCGGCCAAACAGTACCCAGACCAGAACCCGAACCCGGACCCCATTCACTAGAATAGGGGCCCGAACATTCAGTATTTGCCATGCTGTCATGAGCATGACAGCGCAGCAAACACTGCTTCTGATCGGAGGTAAAATCATTGCCGTCGGTCAGACAGCAACGGTTCATTTGACAGCGTGAGCCCGCAGCTATGATTGGAGGTAAAAAGGTTACCTCCAGTCAGTAACGTCAGCTGGTGGGACTACTGCTCCCATCAGCCTACAACTTCTGCTGCTAATAAAAGCGAGAGCAGACGGCTGATGGGAGTATTCATCAGCCTGCGCTTCAGCAAGGCTGATTTTCAAGATTAGAGGGGTCTAATTATTTAAAAAAACTATTTAAAAAATGGCGTGGGTCCCCCTCATTTTTGACAACTAGCCAAGTTAAAGCAGACAGCTGGAGGCTGGTATTCTCATGCTGGTAAGGGTCCATGGATATTTGTACCTCAGCCAAAAAATAGCAGCCTGCAGCCGCCCAGAAAAGGCGCATCTATCAGATGTAACAATTCTGGCTCTTTGCCCGCAGTTCATTGTGAGAAATCGGTGAACTCTCTGAGGTCAGTGCTACACCATGAAACTTTATCACTGTGCTAGCGGTAATATCACCAAGGTCAGTGTTCATTTGCACAGCTGAGAACGCAGCCTCAGTGACCAGCAGTAACCTCAATGATGTCACCGCTAGTCACTGTCGCATCTTGGCACCGTCCAGGAAGAAAACTGTTTATCCCCAAACATGGATTACACCGTGGGACAGAACAATGGATAGGTGTGGGATATTGTTTGTTTTTTTTATTACAGGAGATGAGGGATTCAATGGAATGGGCATTGGGTGAGTATAACTGTGTTGCTAATTTTAAATAAAAAAATAAAACTGTGTTTTGCTTTATTTCAAATAAAAGACTTTATTCTGACTGTATGTTTATTTACAATACAACTATAGAATTAGTAATGGAGAGGTGTCTTATAGATACCTCTCCAATACTAATCCATTGGTTTGATGTTACCTGACAATACAAAGGTGACATCAACCCCACAAATATGAACCTCACTAGCCAACGCTGAAGGGCAAGAGGGAAGAGCCAGGCAAAACACCCGAATTGGTGTATCTAGTGGATGTGCCTTTTCAAGGCAGCTGTGGGCTGCTATTTTTAGGCTGGGGAGGCCAATATTCATGGCCCCTTACCAGCTTGAGAAAACCACCACCCAGCTGTCTGGTTTAGCTTGGCTGGTTGTCAAAAATGGGGTGAGCCCCATGCCATTTTTTTTAAATTATTTATTTAAATAATTAAAAAAACGGCATTGGACCCCTCTATTCTTGATAACTAGCCTTGCTAATGCTGACAGTTAAGGGTTGCAGCTCCCAGCTGCCAGTTTTGCTTGGCTGGTTATCAAAAATATGGGTGAACCCACGCCATTTTTTTTTTAATTATTTATTTACAGCGCAGGCGCCGGTTGATGAATACTCCCATCAGCCGCCACCTGCTCCCGATGCTATTAGCAGCAGCAGGCATAGGCTGATGGGAGCAGTGGTCCCATCAGCCGACCCCAGTGACTGGAGGTAAAATTTTTATCTCCGATCACAGCTGCAGGCTCACGCTGTCATTTGACAGTGTGGGAATCGCGGCTGTCTGACCGGCGGTAATGATTTTACTGCCGATTAGAAGCAGTGTTTGCCGCGCTGTCAGGCACATGACAGTGCGACAAACACCCGGTGTTCGAGGGTCCAAACCCGAACAGTAACACGGATTTCCTGGTAGTCTGTGTTAGCTGTCTGTGCTCGAACAGTAGTTGTTCGGTACGGACGCTGAACTTTACTGTTCAGGTTCGTCCATCTTTAGTAACATATACTTATTGCCAAAGATGAGACCATATCCTGCCCTGTGAGTACAGAACAAAAAAATTACCAAACCTTACAGCACAAGTCATGAGATGGAGACACCTAATGGAATGCTAGAAATATAAGGGAACATATAGCGCTCCTGTAGTAAACAAGAACCCAACAAGGCAATCTCTCATGTGTTACGTGCTATTATTTACTAGTTTTATTTATTATGCTTTGATTATATTTCACCATCATAATCCGCAGCGCTTTACAGACATCATCACCGCTGTCCCCATTGGGGCTCACAATCTAAATTCTTTATCAGTATGTCTTTAAAGAGCGGGAGGTAAACCGAAAACCCATGCTAACACAAGAAAAATACATTAACTCCTTGCAGATGTTGTCTTTGGTGAGATTTGAACCCAGGACCCCATTGCTGACAGTGCTAACCACTGAGCCACCATGAAGTCTCCAGTTTATATTAAATCAAGACTTTGCAATTGTAAACATTGTTTAAGCTTACAAATGGGTGACTCTTGGGGATTCCAAAACATGGCATATTTCAGAATTCATATGTTACTCCACCCATTCCACATTCTATATTAAGGAGTTTTATAGAACAGGTTTCTGAAATTTTGTTTTCCATATGAAATGTATATAGTTTATAATTCATCTCTGCACTCATGTTTTCTACTTTCTTAAAAATCTAATTGTATTTAATTAGATTTATTGCTGTATTTAACTTTATCTGCCATACAGGCCTGATTGTTGGTCAGGAACATTACAAGCTTCCCTTGATACTTGTACTAGAGAGTGTGAGTCAATCTGGTTAAGTTCCATTATTATTGCCAGTAGAAAATATAATTTATGTTATGCTTTACCTAGGCTCTTTGCCACACAATTTTGATGCAATAAAATTACATTTCATATTTTTTGAATGATTTACAGTTGTACAGGACTTATAAATTAGAAGAGTGAAATAGGTTATGAATTGGTATGTATGTTTTTCCAAAAATGTCTAAATGAAATACTTTGAAACACACTAAAAGACCTTCACAGTTCTCCATCTGGAAGCCATAATTGAAGTTAATAACACTTGTTTAGACATAAGGAAACTCTTTGACACCTCTACAATTTAAAGTGAAATGATCAAACAGACATCATCTACTTGAGAGAAATGAAAGTAGTTGGCTCTGGCACTGTGTCATTTCAAGGCATATTCTTTCCATCTCTATTTAATAATCTTCAAACGATGTTCCACGTAGGATTTAGGGTTCTCTCCCTAACGTCGAGTCAATTAGTAGATCATGTGGAAAAACAGGCATTTGGCTCATCGAATAATTGTAAATGACAAATAAATGCACATATTTCATCAAATTCTATTTTTTATTCCTAAAATGTTTAAATATTGCTTATCCTACTTTCATTTTAAATAAAAGTAAATTTTAAGGATTTGTCTGGGATAATTGCTTTTCTTCTACTTACATTAATTCATTTTACTAGAAATTGAAGATGACATAAGGAAAGAAGCCCTCTCCTCATTATCGCCATTCCTCACCCACCAAGCATTTAGTGTCTCAGTACCATGTACTTTTCTTGCCCTCTGTCTGCTCGTGACAATCAAGTCTATATCCATGAACCCCTACTTTTCTCTTTCTACCTTTGCCCTGGAGATGCTTATAGAATCTTATAAATTTCAGGACCCATTTTACCTTGATGACACATTAAAATTTTCTTTAGCCAATGTTACCTTTCTGCTATCAAGAATTCCAGAATTATAGTTTCAGCTTTATTCTCTTTTGTTTTCTGTCTCTTAATAAAACTTAACAAGGAGAAAACTGAACTCATATTTTTCCCCTATCTCAATAACCACTCGCCCAACTGGACTATGAAATAATGACTTCACATGTTCACTAATGTAACTGTTGACTTGCAATTCTGTTACAAGGGACGAACATTTCATTTCTCCTTGAGTATCATACCTTCCAACCAAACTTTTACAATTTTCTGGCACCTCTAACTTAAAAACATTTCTCATATTCACTCTTTCCTCATCCTTGAGTCAATAAAAATGCTGGTGCATGCCCTCATCATCCCTCTACTAAATTACTGCAACATCCTTCTTTGTGGCTTCCCATCTAACACTCATAGTTTCAAACAGTCAATGATGATCTATGCTGCCTGGTAAATCAACTTCTTGTCCTATTATTTATGTTCCTCCCGTTTACTAAACCTTCTATTGATCACTCATTGCCCAGAAAACTCTTCGAAATATTAACAATCACATAAAAGGCTATCTATAACCTCTACCCAGGGCTACTTGTGCCATGAGAGGAGATGAGCATCTTGCTCAGG
The DNA here is from genome assembly GCA_009801035.1 of Oophaga pumilio. Lineage (NCBI taxonomy): Eukaryota > Metazoa > Chordata > Amphibia > Anura > Dendrobatidae > Oophaga > Oophaga pumilio. The sequence continues at coordinate 29,135 of VIAB01028723.1, forward strand.
CAGTGGTCTGAGGTATCGCTCAGGGTACTACACAATGCTCCTGCAGGAGGAAGACTGTGCCACCCCTGAAGAGGCACCACTTAGTGAAGGGCCACACTTTCTGTAAGCCGCCTACATCTCTCAGTCCAGCTCCTTCTTGAACACTGTCACAGTGCACATAATATACCCTCGCTAAGTAGATGCCAGGCAACTGGAAAGTGTTTGGTAATTCTATGTGGGCGTAGCTAGTGCTGCCTCTCAATGTTTTCCTCTGCCTAATTGTTATTTATAGTTCCAATTTCCGGCAGTCTATGCAGCAGATATACATACTCCTGCCCACCTCTGGTAATCATCCTGGCAGGCTCCTGTAGCTGAGCTGTGTGATATGGTAAGTCAAGACATCCAGGGTCTTGATGCTGCAGATTGTTGCTCTATGGACCTTCCTATACTGACATGGAAAGGAGTAGTAGTGAATGATGTGGATGAGAGAATGTAGAGTTCAATAAGAAGCTGCTTTGTTGCTCCGCACAGGCGGCACTGCTGCAAAGAAGCTCAGCCAATCAGTGACTCTCTAGTATTAGTTGGGAGAGCTTATTGGAAAAATATCAGTAAGAACATGATCAGAGCCTCACCATTCAGCACTTCTCACAGAAAAGTATGGAAAATTGAAGAAATATATTTTCATACCCAACAACCCCAGTCACTCGGAGGAGAAGCAATGATCTTCTAAAATGTAGTCTATGTAGAACATCTAAGATGCAAGATATTTTTTAATGTCCCTGAAAAGGTCAGATGATAAGATGTTCCACTTCAGACTGAAAGTGTTTGTTTGGAGGGGGTGGATTGATGAGGGAGTTCAAGGATCTTGCCTGTGACAATTTAATTCATAGTGGACCAGGTGATTGGTAATTAAAGTGCCTGAAGATGGATATCAGGCTGGTTTGCATATGATCGTTAAACGGATTTCCAGAATTTACTGATTTTATTTATTACACTCATTCCTGAAAAAAAAAACAACTCCCAATTCTCTCCCCCTATGAAACCCACTGTACTAAACACCATTGCATGTATACATAGCAGCAAGTGCATACATAGGAACATCCCCTCTAATAGTCTATGCAATGTTCAAGACTTCCATAAGTCACTTTCACAGAAGAATCTGGTCTGATGTATTCTGTTTATGCTCTCTATAGATATAACTGACATTCTCTAAAATGCCCAAGACAAAGCTCAGGCAATTAAAATCTTGCTTATGCGCACAATTTAATTTCTACCTTGGTATCTGCAATGATCCCATGCTGATGAAGCCAGGGAGGGTTTATTAGGCTCCATTACTAAGAATGAGCGAATGTGCTGGGTGTTACTTAAGTATCACTCGAGTATCTGGGTGCTCGGATGTTCTCGGCACTAGGCGATCATTAGCCAGTGCTCAATTTCAAACTCAAATCCCCACCCATCATGTTTGGCTCCTTTTACACAGCTAAAAAGCATGCAGGGATTTCCTTTGAGCCACTGTAATGCCGTAGCAATTTTGGTAGTGGCATTACTGTGATTGGCTGACCGTATGACATCATTAGCAGTTATAAAAAGACAGGTATCACCAGGCTCAGAACACTTGACACGATTGCACAGCTCCGTGACAGTTCTTATTGGTGGGAGAGTGCTTGTTCAGGTGTCTGTGTGCACAGTTTAACGAATCAGAGTCCTGCAGTGTTGATACTAGTGATGAAACTGAACCAACAGTCTTTGTAAGGGCTAATTGTGTGCTTTGCTGTTTATATCAGATACATTCTGCATTTAGTCTAGGGAGGGAGAGTTTCAGAAGCAGGGAGAGTAGCTGAATACAGTCTCTAGGCAGGGATTAGGACTTTGCAGTCCATTTGCTAAATATATAGCTGCTGCAGTAGACCACATTTTTCTGGGGGAAATGAAAAAATTGACTATATTGTCATCCTTAGAGTATTACGTGCTTTGTGGTACATTTCTGTGTTGCATAACACTTCAAAAAAGAGTTGAAACATTTTTCTGGATTTAATTACTCATCCATAGAGCATTACATGCTTTGCGGTATATTTCGGTGTTATATAACAGTCCAAAAAAGGGTTGAAACATTTTTCTGAATTCAAATACTCCCCCATAGTGTATTATGTGCTCTATGATACATTTCTATGTTCTATAACAGTCCAAAAAAGCTTTGAATTTTTTTCTGTATTCAATTATTCATCCACATACTAATATGTTCTATGGAAAATTTCGATAACATACAACACTCCCAAAAAGCATTGAAAATGTTTTGTGTGTTCGATTACTCATCCATAGAGTATTACATGCTCTGTGGTGCATTTCAATGTTCGATGTATACAGTTATGCTCAAAAGTTTACATACGCCCGCAGAATTTTTGCTTTCCTGGCCTTTTTTCAGAGAATATGAATAACTAGTGATGAGCGAACACACTCGCCACTACTCATTACTCGCCCGAGTATCACGGTACTCGGTCTACTCGGCGAGCACCGAACATTTCCGGGATTACTCAGCGGGAACTCGAGTCTCCTCCCAGCATTTTTGGGGGACTTTACAGACCCAGTCACAATGCAGGGATTGTCTGCCAGGCAATTAAACGCCACAGTTATCTTTGTTTTGGTCGTGCAGTGATTGGCTGGCCGCACAGCATCATCAGGGGTATAAGAGACCGGACGCTGCCCTGCTCGCCACATTCAGCTCTGGATTAAGATACTGTAGGGACAGCTGCTGCCGAGATAGGGTCAAATTTGGTGATTTCTTAGTCAGTGTGGGGTCTACCATTCTAAACTACTCAAATCCAGATAAACCAACAGTCCTTCTAAGGACTAATTCCGGAGTATATAGGTTCCAGTGTTAGGTAGGCAGGGGAGTGTACTTTGCTCTATACACATCAGTGCAAGGCCTGCAGGCACTGTACGTGTGTATATAGATCATTGCATACATCAAGAGGGTCCATTCCTTTCCTGTGTTCTGGTGCTGCTGCTGCTACCTGTATGATATATTGGCTTTATATAGCTAGCCCCAGGTATAATTGGAATACAGGCCACACATTTTACGGTGTGGTATCTCCATGCCAGCTCATATCTGTGCGTGCTGAAAGTTTGGCCAGTTTTATTTTTTTGTGCTGGGTGTCACTGTACGTACCATATATACTCGAGTATAAGCCAAGATTTTCAGCCCATTTTTTAAAGCTGAAAGTGCCCCTCTCAGCATATACTCGAGTCATTTATGCCAGGGGGTCGGCGGGGGAGGGGGAGCGGGAGTGTCAGGTCATACTTATCCCATCCTGGCACGGTCTCTGCAGCCCCTGCTTCTCCCAAGGTCTCCGGCGCCTGTGTTCAGCGGTCACGTGGTACCGCTTATTAAAGTCATGAATATGTGCATATTCATGACTTTAATGAGCGATACCACATGACAGCTGAAGGAAGGAAGAGCTGCTGGAGACCGTGGGAGAAGAGCAGGGGATGTAGAGATCGCACCAGGAGGGGGTAAGTATGTGCGATATTCACCTGTCCCCATTCCACCGCTGCGGCCACGCTCTGTCCTCCGCGTCCTCTGGCTGTGATGTTCAGGTCAGAGGGCACGATGACGTAGTTAGTGCACGCCACATCCTCTGCCTGAGCAGTCACTGACAGAGGACCCGGAAGACAGAGCGGTGCACAGCGGTGGAAAGGGGACAGGTGAATATCGCAGGTGCTGGGGCCAGAGCCAGTGGTGACACCGGCACCAGTCCCCCATAGTGTGCTGGTGTCCCCACTGTTGTGAATGTGCTAGAAATGAATTCTGAGCAGAAGC
>VIAB01028725.1:7148-18335 GCA_009801035.1 Oophaga pumilio
AGCTGTGTATCTAATCTTATCCTGTGTGATACTGTCTGCTGAGTTATGTATCTAATTCTATCCTGTGTGCTGAGCCGTGCATCTAATCCTATCCTGTGTGATACTATCTGCTGAGTTATGTATCTAATCCTATCCTGTCTGCTGAGCCGTGCATCTAATCCTATTCTGTGTGATACTATCTGCTGAGCTATGTATCTAATCCTATCCTGTGTTGCTATCAGGTGAGCTGTGTATCTAATCCTGTCATGTGTAATACTGTCTGCGGCTCCAGTGTATCTAAGCACAGGGATACAGCACCCCATGTCCTCTATTGTTAGGGTTTGAGGTACTTCTAGTATTTAGCTCTTTACTGGTATCTCCGAGAAGCATCCGGCACCACAACCCCCATCATCCACTGTAAATTTTGGAATAAATCACTATTGATTGTTACTTTGTGATTTATGCTTTTAGAGCAACAACAAAAAACCCCTCTGCGCTGCGGGGAGCCGAGGGCGGTGCGTATAATTATAGTTTATAAAGAAATGGTAGGTGATAATGAGATATTTATCGGCTCCACATATGAAATGTCGCTGTTCAGCTGGTCTGCGGGCCGCGCTCCGCTGCACGTGGATGTGATTGCACCTCCATTTACTCATATCGCCTTATATCTGACACCGTGCCCTCCGCACGTAGAAAGCGATGGGACATAACTGTGACCGAGGGACGCTCCTGTGCCCGCCATGCAATTAAGGCGTTAACCCTTTCCCTCTCAGGGCTGACGTCTCAATCGCCAAACCCTCAATTTCACGCCAATTGACTTCTGCTTTTCAAATGAAAAAAAATAAAAATCCGGTGCTTGTCTGGTAATCAGGGAAATACTTAAGAATCGCCGGGAAATTGAATTTCTCTGCTCCGCTGCGCTCGTAACGAGAATGAGGAGTTTCTGATATTATCGGAAGCGGCTCGTGTATTGTGATTGTGGTGCCGCTGGTCGGGGGACACTTCACAAATCACGCCACATTAACTCAGCATATCGGTTCTGTTCACTGCGGAGCCCATGGGGAATAGTATAGTGGTCCATCATCCTGGGGGGGGAGGATTCCTCAGCTAAACACTGACCCACGCCCTCCCCAGATCTGGGTTTAGGAAAACATCAGTCATTAAATCCCCTCAAGGGACCACATAGGGTTACCCGAAATCCCTCACCATGTCCAGAAACAAAGAGGAAAGCTCAATAGGAAAAATATGCATAGTCCATCTCTAAATTCAGATTACACCCCATGGCAACAGCCATAGCTACTCCATATAAGTCACTGTACCATTATACCAGCCATAGTACCCCCATAACAACCTTAGTGCCCTGATACTGGCCATAATGCCCCCATAACCACAGTGCCCTCATACCGGCCATCGTGCCCCCATAACAACCATAGCGGCCTCATACTGGCAGTCGTACCCCCATAATAACTATTGTGCCCCCATACCGATCATAGTGCTCCCGTAACAGCTATAGTGCCCGCATATCAGCCATAGAGGCCCCATAATAACCATAGTGCTACTATAACAGCCATATTGCCCCCCATATTAGCCATAGTGCCCTTTTAAAAGCTGTAGTGCTCCATAACCGCCATAGTGGCCCATAACATAGTGCCATCATAACACTGCAACAAAGGAGGAATTGTGTCCACCTCATGCCATCCAGAGTGCCTCCATAACAATGTCGGAGCTCCACATAATGAAGCCAGAGACCCCACGATAGAGCCGGTCTGCCTTCATAACAATGCCCATGTATTGTTACTAGCATGGCACCCTATAAATAGCCCCAAAATGTCCACATATAGGCCCCATCCGGAAGACCCCCGATACCTCAGCTCAGATGTTTGCCATGGTCACATGGCATCCATCTCATACAGCACTGGTCAGCGAGGGCCGTACTGGCCATTGATGGCAGATGTGGATGTTAGTGTTCGGAGCTGAATGCGGCTCCTGTAGGGCGGTTGTGTCCTGATCTGAGGTTTTATTGCAGCTCGGCGGACCGATGTTATACTGAGGCCGGGCTGATCTGTGGATTTCTTCTCAGATGTATTTAGGATGTTGAGATTTCACTCCAAAATCTGATAAGTGGGAGAAATAATCAGATGCCATACGGACCATCAGATCAGTATCAGATCTTTACGGACACATTACAGTTCTGTCGCATGGGAAACTGTAAATGGTGCTGTAAGATTCTCAGCTGCGGAGTGAAAAAAGGATTGTATACAGATAGCACACGGGTGACAAGTGAGAAAATATCGTCCCACTGTCCTGGATGAGAATGGGACCGATCACTTACACGCCAGTGTCACCGAGCCCTGCGGCGTACGTCCGGCCATGGATGGACACATCACCGTATACTCGCTGCGTTCTCTCTCATTACCAAAGTGCTACTTGGAATGGCACCACGATTATCTGTACGGTCGGCCATATCTTCTGGTAATTATCAGACAGCTCTCCTTACAGCAAGCACAAACCTCCCAGCGCCAAACAGCCCGATGAACAGCGGCGCTCACACCGAGGTATGGATTAATCCATAATTGTAATCCCCAGACCAATAATTCATGACTTATTCAGCGCGGCCGCGTTACTGTTACTCATCTTTCTGATCAAACTGCTGACCATAAAGTTTTACTGCAACCAGGGACAAGATGGAGGGAGGAAGAGGGGTAGATGTACATAAATAATGGAGATGCCTGTGGCAACCAGTCAGATCGCAGATAACATGTCTATCCTGCTCTTTGGAAAATGAAAGCTGAAATCTGATTGGTTGCTATCCACATGCTCCATGACGGTGAGCCTATTATGTGGAGAGAAGTGCTGGAGACACTCATAGCAACCAATCACGTCACTGCTATGATATATAACAACATGTTCTGGTAGAAAATGAGAACTGGAATCTTATTGGTTGTCATGGTCATTGTTTAGAACCAAAGGATACAGGAGGGATAGACTCCCTTAGCAACCAATCAGATCACTGCTAATTCGATGGAAGATAAAAAAGAGAGCTACAATGAGTGGTTGGAGAATGGGCTTAAATCAACCAATTAAATTGCTTTTATCATTTCTAGCCTGCTAAGGAGATAATAAGAGCAGGAATGTGATTGGTTGTCATTCCGTGACTGGAAAAGAGATGCCTCGCCCTCTCTGCAATAACAACCAATCAGATAATTTCTATCATTTGAATTCTGTCAAACATAAAGTATGAGATGGACTGTGATTGGATGCTATGAGCAATCTTCATTCCTGTGAAAACCAGAAGTGGAGGAGATGCCCAAAGCAACCAATCGCATTGCTGCTTTATGTTTAACCTGCTCCGGATTACAGAGCTGGATTCGGATTGGTTGCTAAGATAAAGAAAAATAAGAAAGCAGATTGGAGGCCCCTAGCAACCAATCAGCTTATCTTCTCTGTTTTAATCCAGTAAAAAAGAACCCTGAATTTGTTTGGTTGCTAGGGGCAACGGCTCCATTATGTTCATGCTTGTCTTTATGACTTAGGCCTTTTTCTTTCGCTGCCTCCATTACTTTCTGCAGTAAATGAGAGTTCTAGATGGTAGCTGTAAGCCCCCGTCCCTCGAGCCCACTCCCGGCCCCACTCCCTGCCGTCTCCTGGATTCTGGGGGGTTTCAGGCGCTTTTGCCGCGCTCGGGATTTTGGCAAGTTTTCTAGATGCAGCAGTCTTGCGTTGCTGACTCACGGGCAGATTCGCTCCTCTCTTCTGGGCGGACGGTTTCTTATCTCATGAGTCATTACAATTTCAGCAGAAAATAAAAAAAGGAAAAAAAAAAAAAACAAGAAAAACAAATTTCCTGCAGCCAAATGCGTTCTGCAGGAATGATTCTGGGAGATGGCGGAGTCCAGAAAAAAAAGCGACTCTTTAAGGACGTGCGGTCTCCGCGCAGGGGGATTGTGGGGGTCTTCACACGCCGTCCGATGAGACGCCGCACACTGACGCCTCCCGCCATTACATCCATGTCTGCCATAATGGGAAGTAAACACGCGGGACGCCAGCACCTGACAGGGCGGGGAAGAAATAAGTGATTGGTATGGAAGTACTGTTCCAGCAAAGAGACAATAACGTCATGTCGTTACAGTGTGTCAGTCTTAAAGGGGAAGGATTGTCTCCGTTTTTCAATCGCAGAGCCATCTCCGTGCTTTGTATCAAATCTGCGGCGGCGCCTGGGGGTGGAAAGGCTGCGGGCATGTTCCTCACGTTGCTGGAACATTAATTTTGCCGTTAAATACCTAAATCAGTCCGGCGGCCATGTGTCGGCCTGAAAAGCGAGACGAGTTTCCATAGCGACGCAATGCTGTGATAGATAGCGAGCGGCAGGTATTAAGTGTGAACAGCCGCTCTGGAGGCTGAATGGCGCCGTTCATTATTCTATAATAACTTATTAAACTTCACATCTTGGTTCCATATGTCACACTGGGCCCCGGGGAAAGTCACGGCACATAACACTGGCTTAAAGGGGCACTCCAATGAAAAGTATGGCTGCTACTAGGTGGTGGCGCAGCTCTGGGCAGTCAGTGAACATCCTCCACACTGATTTCTGTCCATGTTAATATCCAAATAGCCGTATGTTACCAACCAATCACCAATGCCTGTGACACGCTGCGTGCGGCTGCACATATCACATGCGCTGCCTCTCCTGAGCCTCAGTAATGTATTATTACTACAGCGTTTGATTGGTGGGGACAGGCCACACCTCCCGATACCAGACAGGAGCACAGGCGGAGGCCGCATTAGACGTGTCCTTAGGATTTTCAAGTGCTTCCCACTAAAGTAGAATATCATCAAAAAGTTAATTTATTTCACTTCTTCAATACAAAAAGTGAATCTCATATATTATATAGAGTCATTACACACAGAGTGATCTATGTCACGTGTTTATTTTCTGTTAATGTTGATGATTATGGTTTACAGTCAATGAAAGCCCAAAAGTCATTATCTCAGTAAATTAGAATACTTTATAACACCAGCTTGAAAAAAATGATTTTAAAATCCGAAATGTTTGGCTACTGAAATGTATGCTCAGTAATTGCACTCAGTACTTGGTCGCGGCTCCTTTTGCATCAATTACTGCATCAATGCGGCGTGGCAGGGAGGCGATCAGCCTGTGGCACTGCTGAGGTGTTATGGAAGCCCAGGTTGCTTTGATAGCAGCCTTCAGCTCATCTGCATTGTTGGATCTGGAGTCTCTCATCTTCCTCTTGACAATTCCACATAGATTCTCTATGGGGTTAAGGTCAGGTGAGTTTGCTGCCAATCAAGCACAGAGATACTGCTGTTTGTAAACCAGGTATTGGTACTTTTGGCAGTGTGGACAGGTGCAGTCCTGCTGGAGAATGACATTTCCATCTCCAAAAAAGCTTGTCGGCAGAGGGAAGCATGAAGTGCTCTAACATTTCCTGGTAGACGGCTGCGCTGACTTTGGTCTTGATAAAACACAGTGGACCTACACCAGCAGATGACATGGCTCCCCAAACCATCACTGATTGTGGAAACTTCACTCTAGACCTCAAGCAGCTTGGATTGTGGCCTCTCCACTCTTCCTCCAGACCCTGGGACCTTGATTTCCAAGTGAAATGCAAAATGTACTTTAATCTGAAAACAACACCTTGGACCACTGACAACAGTCCAGTGCTTTACTCCTTGGCCCAGGTAAGACGCTTCTGGCGTTGTCTATTGGTCATTAGTGGCTGACACAAGGAATGTGACACTTGTAGCCCATGTCCTGGATACGTCTGTGTGTGGTGGCTCTTGAAGCACTGACTCAGCAGCAGTCCACTCCCTGTGAATCTCCAAATTTTTGAATGGCATTTTCTTAACAATCCCTTTAAGGCTGCGGTTATCCCAGTTGCTTGTGCATCTTTTTCTACCACACTTTTTCCTTCAACTCAACTTTCCATTAATATGCTTGGATACAACACTCTGTGAACAGCCAGCTTCTTTAGCAATGACCTTTTGTGTCTTAGGCCTCTTTCACACATCCGTTTTTTTTGCCTGATGTCATTGCGTTGTATCCGTTTTTGTCCGGATCCGGCGGAAATGTACATTCCGCCGGCTGGACAAAACGGAGCATGTAACTTTTTTTTGTTTGCCGGAGCCGCCTGATGTGCCTGAAGCGGCGCATCAGGCGGCAGGAAACAATAGAAGTCAATGGAACCGGATCAGACTTTTGTGCAATCCGTCAAAAGTCTGATCCGGATACTACTACTACTACTACTACTACTACTACATTTTCCAGTGTCTCCGGGCATCCAAAACCCTATTTTTCTGGGTTCAAAAGTTCAGGTCGGATCCAGCAAAAAAACGGATCCGTTGCATCAGTTTTTTTGTTTCAGTGCCGGATCCGTCCCTTCAGGTGTTCGACGGATCATGCCTGATACAAAAAAACGGATGTGTGAAAGAGGCCTTACCCTCCTTGTGGAGTGTGTCAGTGACTGCCTTCTGGACATCCGTCAAGTCAGCAGTCTTCCCCATGATTGTGGAGCTACTGAAACAGACTAAGGGACCTTTATGAATGCTTAGGAAACCTTTGCAGGTGTTTTTTGTTAATTAATCTAATTTCCTGAGATAATGACTTTTGGGTTTTCATTGGCTGTAAGCCATAATCATCAACAATAACAGAAAATAAACACGTGAAATACATCACTCTGTGTGTAATGACTCTATATATCTCACTAAGTGTAGAATGGTAAAAGCCCCAACTACTAAGGAGACCATATACTACACCACACCAAGGAAGCAGTCCTGCAGGCCATGTGCTACACAGGGAGGGATTAGATACACTTCTCAGCAGACAGTATCATAGGATAAGATTAGATACACAGCTCAGCAGACAGTATCACATAAGATGAGATTAGATACACAGCTCAGCAGACAGTATAACACTGGATAGGATTAGATACACGGCTCAGCAGACAGTATCACATGATTAGATACACTGCTCAGCAGCAGGCTTAGGTACAGTGGGCAGTGTGGCACGGTTAGGGTGCAGACCTCAGCTCTGCTACATCTGGCGGTTGTAGTTCGGGGTCTCTGGTTTCCTCTCCGCCCCCCTCCGGCGGTGCGCTGTGATGCAGCAGATACCCGTGCTGGTGCTGACGCTCTGCGCTCCCCGGGGGTCTTCCATACCTCCCAACCGTCCCGAATTGAGCGGGACAGTCCCGATTCTGACCCTCCCACCCGCTGTCCCGGTCGAGACACTATGTGTCCCGCAGTGAGAGATGCTGCCACGCCCCCCATCCTCGCCCTCCCTGTTTCTCCACTTCAGCCTCTTACAGCAGAGCAATGACGTTGCTAGCTGTCTTCCTTTGTGCGCACAGGACCTGTGATGAGGTGACAGGAGGGGAGGAGTCAGGGTCACATGGTCAGGCTCCTCGTGTATGCAGGACTCTGCTGTGCTGGTTGTCACGGTGCTGGTTGAAGTTTATGTGTGCGGGGTCAGGAGGGGTTTACAGTGTGGATGTAGCAGAGCTGTGTGTGTACGAGGTGTACGGAGCGGAGCCGTGTGTGTGCGAGGTGTACGGAGCGGAGCCGTGTGTGTACGAGGTGTACCGGAGCGGAGCCGTGTGTGTACGAGGTGTATGGAGCGGAACCGTGTGTGTACGAGGTGTATGGAGGGGAGCCATGTGTGTACGAGGTGGATGTAGCAGTGCTGTATGTGTACTAACACAGTGCTGTATGTGTACGGGGCATACAAAACAGAGCCCTGTGTGTACGCAGTGTACAGAGCTTAGCCGCTCAGCTCCGTACACTTCGTACACACAGGGCTCCGTGCTTGAGCCGTGTACGGCGCGAAGCTGAGCCATGTGTGTACAGGGTGTACGGAGTGGAGTCGTGTGTGTAAGGTGTACGAAGTGGAGCCGTGTGTGCGAGGTGTACGGGGCAGAGCCGTGTGTGTAGGAGGTGTACGGAGCGGAGCAGAGCAATGACATTGCTAGCTGTCTTCCTCTGTGCGCACAGGACCTGTGATGAGGTCACAGGAGGGGAGGAGTCGGGATCACATGTTCAGGCTCCTCGTGTATGCAGGTCTCTGCTGTGCTGGTTGTCACGGTGCTGGTTGAAGGTAAGTTTATGTGTGCGGGGTCAGGAGGGGTTTACAGTGTGGATGTAGCAGAGCTGTGTGTGTACGAGGTGTACGGAGCGGAGCCATGTGTGTGTAAGGTGTACGGAGCGGAGCTGTGTGTGCGAGGTGTACGGAGCAGAGCCGTGTGTGTAGGAGGTGTACGGAGTGGAGCCGTATGTGTACAAAGTGTACGGAGCGGAGCCGTGTGTGTACGAGGTGGATGTAGCAGTGCTGTGTGTGTACGGGGCGTACGAAACGGAGCCCTGTGTGTACGAAGTGTACGGAGCTGAGTCGCTCAGCTCCGTACACACAGGGCTCCGTGCTTGAGCCGCGTGTGTATGGAGCGGAACCGCATGTGTATGAGGTGTATGGTGCAAAGCCGCATGTGTACAAGGTTTACGGAGTGGAGCCATGTGTTTACAAGGTGTACAGAGCGTGGCTGCATGTGTACAAGGTTTATGGAGTGGAGCCTGTGTGCACGAGGTGTACAGAGCGGAGCCGCATGTGTACGAGGTTTACTGAGTGAAGCCGTGTGTGTACTGACTGGAGCCGTGTGTGCGCGAGGTGTACGGAGCGGAAGCGTGTATACGAGGCATACAAAGCGGAACCGTGTGTGTATGAGGTGTGCAGAGTTGTGCTTGTACAAGGTGTATGGTGGGGAGCATTCATACCTCCCAACCGTCCCAGATCCAGCAGGACAGTCCCAATTTTGAGAGTCTGCCCCGCTGTCCCGGCCGGGAGCTTACTTTTCCCGTGGACACAGGAGTACACGGCGGAGCCCCGAGGAGCACTTTAAAATTCGCACGTGACGTTCCACCGGAAGTGACGTGCTAGAAGCTGACAGGAAATGAGGTAATTTCGGGAGATAGTGATGGAACCATGGAAGCACTTCAAGGAATGCCTCAGATCCATCACCGTGTCCTCCTCCGACAGCGGGATTGTCTTGGACTCGGGGATGTCGGCCATGTGAGCGGATCATGATATGTCCTGCATCAGGAGGCTCAGGTGGACACTACAATGGGAGCCGGGCTACTATAGTATCTTTATAGAATCTTTCTTTCTTTCTCTCTGTTTCTTTCTCTCTCTCTGTTCTTCCTTTCTCTCTCTGATCTTTCTTTCTCTCTATATTCTCTTTCTTTCCCCTTTTTTTCTTTCCCATCTTTCTTTCTCTCTCCCTCTCTTTTCTTTCCCCTCTTTCTTTCTTCTCTCTGTTCTTTTTTTCTGTCTACGCTTTCTCTCTGTTTTCTTTCTCCTTTCTTTCTTTCGCTCTGTTCTTTCTTTTTTTCACCTTTCTTCCTCTCTCTGTTCTTCCTTTTTCTCTCTGTTCTTTCTTTCCTCTATTTCTTTCTTTTTCTCTCTGTTCTTTCTTTCTTTACCCTTTCTTTTTTTTCTCTGTCTCTGTTTCTCTTTCTTTCCCATCTTTCTTTCTCATCTTTCTTTCTTTCTCTGTTCTTTCCCATCTTTCTTTCTCTCTTTGTTCTTTTTCCCTTCTTTTTTTCTCTGTGTTTATGCTTTCTGTCCCCTCTTTCTTTCTCTCTGTTTTTTTCTTTCTCTATCTCTCTGTTCTTTCTTTCCCCATTTCTTTCTTTTTCTCTCTGTTCTTTCTTTCTTTACCCTTTCTTTTTTCTTTCTCTCTGTTTCTCTTTCTTTCCCATCTTTCTCTGTTCTTTCCCATCTTTCTTTCTCTTTGTTCTTTTTCACTTCTTTTTTTCTCTGTTTATGCTTTCTGTCCCCTCTTTCCTTCTCTCTGTTTCTTTCTTTCTCTCTCTGTTCTTTCTTTCCCCTCTTTTTTTCCTCTCTGTTCTTTTTTTCTGTCCCCTCTTTCCTTCTCTCTGTTTCTTTCTTTCTCTATCTCTCTGTTTCTTTCTTTCCCCTTTCTTTCTCTATTCTGTCCCCTCTTTCTTTCTCTGTTCTTTCTTTTCTACAGTACCAGCCACTGTGCCCTCACACAATGTGATCAGCAGTGCTAAATGGGTGTGGTCGGGGCGTGGCCTAAAATTAGCCGCGGCAACCTTTGTCCCTCTTTCCTGGCTTGAAAAGTTGGGAGGTGTGGTCTTCCAGAGACTTTTCACTCCTGTACAACGATGAGCCCCTCCCCGGTCTGACGCCTCCTCCATGGCGCCGCCTCCTTGCACGAACCCCACCGTCAGCAGCTGTTGACATGGAAGAACAGAAGGGGACGAGCAGTGCCATTCGTCCCGTGCTCTGCCGCGTCCCGTCCTCCTCCGCCTCCATTAGCGCGGCGCTGCTGTGAGTACATGACAGGCATGGCTGCCTCCAGTCACACATCAGCCCCGGCTCTCGGACGGGACCCGCTGTTCTGGCTGCCTGTATCCCTGACGCCGATGACGGCGGCGCGGAGATCAGCAGATCAATGGTGTCATTCCCGGCGCACAGCGGTGATAATGCGCCGGCGATGATACCACCGGCGGGGGCGGCGCTTGTACCGGGGCGGGGGAGCGGGACATCAGAGTCGCTTCATCCGCCGCCGTACAGTGCCGCTGGAGCCGAGGATAAGAGGATGGAGGGGCGGCGGGATGATCGGAGTCGGTGGGATATTCAGAGGCGGCGGGATGATCGGGACGATTGGAGGCGGCGGGATGATCGGGGGCAGCGGGACGATCGGAGGCGGCGGGACTACCGGGAGAGGTGCTGTCTCCGCCGGTGACAGGATAATGGGGGCCGCAGGTAGAACGGATCAGGAGGAGAAAGGTTCCACATGAGATGATGGGGCTCCTACTCCCATTATGGCCCATACAGACGAGGCTCCTACCTGCGGTTTCATAGTGGCTTCAATTTAGCGCTGCTCGACCTGTTCATCCAGTGTCGCCTGGTTCATGAACAGCATGTCAGAACGACGGTAAAGACTGACACGTACTGGGATAAAACAACAGGAGCAAACCTTGTCATCAGTAATGAAAATGTAATCACCATTCAGTGTGAAGACAATAAAAAATCCCGTTTTCACACAAGAATCACCGACCACATATGAGCTGGAATGGCGCCTGTTAGGAGAGGATGAGCTGGAATGGCGCCCGTGAGGAGAGGATGAGTTGGAATGGCGCCCGTGAGGAGAGGATGAGCGGGAATGGCGCCCG
>VIAB01028726.1:6747-21219 GCA_009801035.1 Oophaga pumilio
AGAAAAGCCGGTGTTTCCATGTTGTTTTGTTTCACCTCTCCTTGTACGTTTTTTGACGGAAAATTAAATTTGCATGGTTTCTTGTAATATCTAGATTGGAATTTAGCAGATGTAGACTGACTATCACCATGGTTAGATGTGTCACAAGAGAGATTAATAGAAATGTCTGATGATTTTGGATCAGATAAAGAAAAAAGTCACTTGATTTTTGCGTGTAGAGTTAGAAAAAGTGCGGGTGCGTCTTTTCAGTATCAATTTGGGAGGGAAAAATGGTCTTTCCCATCTGCCCCACTTATATACTTGATTGTTAGAATAATCAAATATGTCTCTGATGAATTTCTTCTTTTTTAAGCTGATGATAGAGTCATCTAAGGAATGTATTTTAGATTTTAATTCCTTTTGAAAAGACTCATAGTTTTCAGCAGACATAGAAGACTTCAGAGACAAAAGATTTTTATCCAAGTCAGTTTGTATTCTGATTAATTCTTGGTTTTCATATTTTACAATTAATTGCATTAATTGAATTGAGCATTTGGACAGAATTTCATTCCATGCTGCGGTAAAATCATCATTATAGACTGTGGTGGGTATCTTTTTAATTCTAATTCCTCTGGGAATCATATTGTGTTCAACATAATTTTCTAATGTGGTTTGATCCCACCAAACATGAGTTTCACTTTGAGATAATTTTTCCACCTCTTGCATTAGCTTGAGTAAATCGGGTGATGTGTCCGCAGTTTTATTAATCGACTGAAACACCTGCATTGCTCTTTCTCTTCTACTAGGATCAATGAGAGAGTCCATGGTAAAAGGAAAAAGCTTGCTAAAAATATATAAGGCGAATCCTTAAAAGTTGATAGATGAAATATAGCAAAAAGCCAAAAAGATAGCCAAGGAAAAACAATCTTCACTTTTATGATGAATAAATTTCATATTAAAAAGGGTAGCACGAAAAAAGTGGAAGAGGAAATACAAAAGCAAAATAATTCAGCTCACCAGAAATGTTTTCCATGCGGCATCAGCGAAATGAGCAAGGACTCGTCTCCATCAGACATACCAGATGAATATTAGAAAAGGAAATGTCCAGCTCCAGGATTAAAATCCAAAAAATTCTTTTATTGAAAATTCACTAAAATATTCATAACATGGCTGCTATATCCATCTCAGGGTATACCCATTCTGGGCTACCAAAGGAAAAGCCTGGGAGGATCTGGACACATTTCGAATACTATGTGTTCTTAAACTCAGATTAGCCTCTGAAAGCAGCAAGACAGATTTTCAAGTGCATGAACAGATGAAATCAATCAATTAATTAAGAAAAACAGAACAAAAAAACAGAAATTCAAATATAACACAAATATAGGTAGTATGAAATAAACAAAGAGAGAAAAAAAACAAAAACATAATATTAAAATCAATAATGTAACATGAAATCTCTTCTTAAATTAAGTCCCGTTGGTACACGTGTGTCTAGAAGATAAATCCACAAAGCTTCTCTATCAGAGATGTGTGAATGCAGAAGGTGACCTGCCTCATTTGTTTTGGTCAAGTCCAAATATTGTCCTTGATTAGTAATGTCACCAGCCATCAGATCCCCTTGGGTCCAAAATTTTATTTGCTCAACATATCCCCATTTCAACTAGGTCATGAAGTCAAACAGCTTTTATTACATATAACAACGGTTGACAGATGTCTGATAGCCTGTAAGTGGAAATCGATTCATCACCCATCGAACATCGAACACCGAACCACAGTCGCGAATACAAGATATTCAAGGTATGGAATATCTCACTGCTGCGTTGAATAATACTATTAATCGTTTCAATGCAGTTTTGGACTCTTTCAGACACGTATTTGGTTTAAGGAGACTACTAATAAAGGCAGCGATAATTATTTGCTATGGATTATATAATAAAAATAGGTTTTACTACCGTCCCCTCCCCTTTCTGCCTGTGTCTTGTAGGGTCAGTATTTTTATCTAAAGCTTTATATTGAGATGTAAACTTATTACATTGGGCCTACCTAATATTAATAACAAATTTGTTTATTGTTAGAAATTGCATCTATTTTTGCTATCTTAAGAAATATGTTCT
Organism: Oophaga pumilio; assembly: GCA_009801035.1. NCBI lineage: Eukaryota > Metazoa > Chordata > Amphibia > Anura > Dendrobatidae > Oophaga > Oophaga pumilio. The sequence goes on from VIAB01028726.1 coordinate 8,841, forward strand.
TCTATTGAAGGATTTTTACTTTTTCCTTTCTGTAACACTATTTTTAAAAATGTAATAAAAATTCAATTATATAAAAAAAAGATTTGCCAAATGCCAGAATAATGAGAGAGAGAGAGAGAGAGAGAGAGAGAGAGAGAGAGAGAGAGAGAGAGAATGTTTTAAGGCATTTTTATTACTTACTGCAAAGTGAAAAGTTTACATATACTAAGATTACTATGCCTTTAAAAAATTCTTGACTGCCCATATGATGATGTCATGTGTTTGGAAGTTTCTGTTGTTTAGCAACATCTGAGATAGAGACACACCTGTGGATGTATTTTAATGAACACCTGAAACATTGATTCTTTGTGTAGCATCATGGGAAAGTCTCAAGAAATCAGCCAAAATAGCAGGAAGAGAATTATGGACTTGCACAAATCTGGCTCATCCTTGGGTTTCAAGATACATGAAGGTGCCTCCTTCATCTGTACAAGCAAATATACGCAAGTACAAACAAGATGGGAATGTCCAGCCATCATACCGCTCAGGAAGGAGACGGATTCTGTGTCCCAGAGATGACCGTGCTTTGGTCCGACGTGCATATCAGTCCTTGTAAAAATGATTGTGGAAGCTGGTAAGATTGTGTCAATATCCACTTTGAAACGAGTACTGTATCAACATGGGCTGAAAGGCCACTATGCCAGGAAGAAACCATTACTCCAAAAGAAACAGAAAAAAAGCCAAATTAATGTTTGCAAATGCACACAGGAACAAAAACTTTAATTATTGGAGACATGTCCTGTGGTCTGATGAAACTAAAATTGAACTTTTTGGGCATAATGACCATTGATGTGTTTCGAGGAAAAAGGGAGAAGCTTGGAAGCGTATAACACCATCCCGACTGTGAAACATGGGGGTGGCAGCATCATGTTGTGGGGTTGTTTTGCTGCAGGAGGGAGGGACTGGGGCACTTCACAAAATAGATGTCATCATGAAAAAAAAAATGATTATGTGGCAATACTGAAGCAACATCTCAAGACATCAGCCAGGAATTTAAAGCATGGGCGGAAATGAGTCTTCCAAATGGACAATGACCCGAAGCATACTGCCAAAATGTTAGCAAAGTGGCTTAAGGCTAACAAAGTCAATGTTTTGAAGTGGCCATCACAAAGCCCTGATCTCAATCCTATTGAAAATGTATGGGGCAAGGCTGAAAAGGCAAGTGTGAGCAAGGCGACCTACAAACCTGGATCAGAGACACCAGTTTTGTCAGGAGGAATGGGCCCAAATTCCAAAAAACTATTGTGAGAAGCTTGTGGAAGGATATCCCAAATGTTTCACCCAAGTCATTCATTTTAAGGGCAATGGTACCAAATACTAATGAAATGCATGTAAACTTTTGACTTTGCAGTAAGTAATAAAAATGCCTTAAAACATTCTTTCTCATTATTCTGGCATTTGGCAAATATTAATAATTATGGTAATCCTAATTGACTTAAGACGGGAAAGGTTTATTCTGATTTCATGTCAGATATTGAGAAAAACATGCATCTGTGTCTTTTTAGATAGTGTATGTAAACTTCTTGTTTCAACTCTATGTATTATTCACAGATTATTACACTAATCTTTCTTCACTACTGAAGTTGTACAGCACATTGCTGTCTTCAATATTTATCCAATTTTATAGGACTTTCTCCACCATCTACTGCTATGCTGTGAGCTGAGCTCTGATGTCATCTAAGTAATTTAAATCACTCTACAATAGCTGCTGTATTACAGTCAAGGTCGAAAGTGTTGGCATCTTTGAAATTGCTCTAGAAAATGAAGTATTCCTCACAGAAAATAATTGAAATTACACGTTTTGTTATAATGTTGTTATAAAGTATGTTTTGTTATTGCAATAACACAGAAAAAAGGCAAATTGGACATCATTTCACACAAAACCCCCAAAATGGGCCTGACAAAATTGTTGGCACCCTCAACTTAATATTTGGTTGCACACTCTTTGGAATAAATAACTGCAATCAATCGCTTCCTATAACCATCAACAAGTTTCTTACACCTATCAACTACAATTTTGGACCACTTTTTCTCTTGCAGACTGCTCCAGGTCTCTAATATTTGAAGGGTGCCTTCTCCCAACTGCAATTTTAAGATCGCTCCACAGATTTTCAATGAGATTTAGATCTGGACTCATTGATGATCACTTCAGAACTCTCCAGAGCTTTGTTTCCATCCATTTTAGGTGCATCTTGAAGTATGTTTGGGGCCATTGTCCTGCTGGAAAATCCATGACCTAGGACGCAATCTGACACTGGGCACTACATTGCAACCCAAAATTCTTTGGTAATGTTTAAATATCATGATGCCTTGCACACAGTCAATGCACCCAGTTCCAGAGGCATCAAAACAACCCCAAAATATCTTTGAAACCCCACCAAATTTGACTGTGGGTACTGTGCTCTTTACATTGTAGGCTTCATTCCATTTTTGGTCAACAGAATGATCTGCTTTACCAAAAAGCTCTATCTTGGTCTCATCTGTCCACGCTATCCCAGAAGGATTTTTGCTTACTCACATAAATTTTGGCAAACTATATTTTAGCTTTTTATGTCTCTGTGTCAACAGTGGGGTCCCCCTAGGTCTCCTACCATAGCATCTAATTTCATTTAAATGCTGACGCATAGTTCGTGCTGACACTGATGCATCCTGAGCCTGCTGGACAGCTTGTATTTCTTTAGAACTTGTTTGGGATTGCTTATCCACCATCCAGACAATCCTGTAAGACAACCTTTTCGTAATTTTTTTTCTCTGCCATCCATGTCCAGGAAAATTAGCTACAGTGCCATGGGTTGTAAATATGGCACCCCTGAGGGTCCAGTCGCCACAGAGGTACTGCACCTCTGCAAGAGGTGTGGTGCTTAGCTCTCGGGTAAGGAGGGAGCACCAGCCAGGACCCAGGACTCGCATATTTGCATCCAACACAAACACTTGACCTCAGGCTTAGGGGGAGGAGCCCCAGCTAGAGTGGGAAGGCAGTGTGACAGTTGGAGGGAAAGTAGTGAGTTGGAGCTCAGGAGGGGAGCTGAAAGGAGCTGTGGAGAAGTTGTGAGGAGAGAAGTTCCTGAGGAGAGAAACAGAAGGGGTCCTAGGGGCCAGGGAAGTGAGGAGTCCACCCGTGGCGCCCGAATGCAGCCTGACCAGAGTCAGAAGGAAGGACCAGGTTACAGTAGGGGACCGGCCCCAGACTAGTGGAGAATCTGTAAGACTCAGCTAGCAAACCGGAGGCTGTTGTAACTGTATGTGCTACAGCCAATTCCACAGACATTTGCTGAAAAGGTAGCCACGTAGGATCAAGGGGACTAAGAGGATGTAGCTAGACAGGATCTGAGGCTACTGGCTTGGGACACTGTGTGTGAGGTGCAGGGCAGGAGTGGAGGGAGCCGGTGCTGGGAGAGACGACCAGAGAAAGGAACATAAGAAGGGAGTTCTGTCAAAGTGCACCCCAAACTACCCGAGAGCTGGCTGGATGACCGACTTGGAGGACACAGCACCCGACCCAGAGGACACAGAAATACAATGCAAAGATTGAGTCAACTTCTCCTCTTTTTATCTTGTTTCAGGTGTGATTGTCATATTGCCCACACCTGGTACTTGCAACAGGTGAGTTTGAATGAGTATCAGGTTTCTGAAACAAAGTTGTTTACCCACAATTTTGGAAAGATGCCAACAATTTTGTCCATCCCATTTTGAGGGTTTTGTGTGAAAATATGTCCAATTTGCCTTTTTTCTCTGTTCTCTGTTCTTTTGTTGTTCCAAAACACACAAAGGCAATAAACATGTGTATAACAAAACATGTGTAATTGCAATAATTTTCCGGGAGAAAAATTTCATTTTCTGCAATAATTTCAAGGGTGCCAACACTTTTGGCCATAACTGTATATGTTAAGTCTTTTTTACAAGTTAGTCCCTCCTGTTTGGCTGCGCTATACCATGATAGCATTATGGGGAAGCTCATGCAGTTGCATGTAAGTCTTCTGTGGCTAATGAAATCTTTTGTAGCGTGTAGAAAGTTGTCAGAGATTATTTTGACGGTTCACAGAAATCAATTTGCAAATTGTTTGAATTCACTGGAATCTGAAACTCAAATCCATTCAATCATCTCTATTAGATAAATCTTTTTGACAGGCTCCTAAAAAGAGTCAGCGAGGTTTAATTTATACTTTTATGTAAATGTGGACAGGATGCAGCCGTGTTCTGATTGGTTTGTAGGGTTATAGTCACATTTACCTGCACAAGATCCTCCCATGGTATTTAAATTTAGGAACATTGATAATCCTGGACACTGAGCGGAGTGGGGTGGGTTGTGTGGGGGTTTTTTCAAACTCTTAAAAAATGTTTTACCCTAATAGTTTCAATGTCATTTTCATTCACAATGCAAAGCAGACATCTTCTCAATTAGTTCTTTCATAAAACTCTACTGGTGCATGCATAAACTTCAGCCAACACGTGTGAGCAATGAAACATCCATGATGTCATATACTATATAAAGAAGCTGATACAAATCTCTCATTAGCTGGATTAATATTGGAGTAATTCCAAAGTTACTTCATTTAAGAAATGCCAAAATTGTTAGAAGCTTGCTGAAAGGTTACAGAGGACATTTGTTGCTGGCCAGGAATATTATTTTACATGTAGATCACTGGTTAGTTAATCATTATGATTCAATGTTGCAGAACCCAGATGTCTGCCCCACTATCAGATTTTCTTTTCCTATTTATACTACTTGCTACTTAACATACACGTAGTTATGTGTCTAGTAGTAAAAAAAATATAAGTTCCAATTAAAGTTTTTATGTCAGTTTTCTGGAGTAAAAAGTATTGAAAAGTCACATAATTCAGAGCAATTAGAAGCTGCACTAAAATTTTGTGACTTGACATTCTACACCATTTTTACCCAGCTCCAACAAAGTTGGTGAAGCAGAGATGAGACGGGAGCATGGCGCCTGACATTTGTAAAATTATCGAAGTGTGGCGACATTTGCTACTCAACAAATCTTACGCCAACAGGGATTAGAGTAAGATTTTTATTGAGGAGCACATAGAGATGTATGCTACTCATCGGAAGTTCCTGATTCATGAAGAGGCACTTGCCTCTTCATGAATCAGGAGTGTTTTACTTCAGCTGAGAACAATGGTGTCACACTTTTACCCCACTTTAAGGACGGACAATAAAACATTCAAAATCAAAGCGAAATTGGAGTTTACAGGAAAAAAAATTATGCGAAACATTCTTTCCTGTACAATGACTTGCATATGAGGTAAAGATTAAAAAGGATTTAAAAAAAATAATAATATTAAGTAAACCAAAATTGAAATTTTTATTAAAAAATTGGAAATTTCAGTGCAATTTATGAAGGAAGCAAGAACTGCCAAAAATTTAGATGGAAAAGGGACTTTGTATTAGATATAAAGGAGGGCCTCATAAACATTCTGTTCAAATTGTAATGTGGTACTCCTAGACATTAATTGCAAAGCCTGCCAAAAATTACAAGCAAGGTCATCCTTACACCCTTGAAGACACCAACTGTAGTACCTCATTCAGATATTGTGAACAAAGTGTAGTTGTGGTACTCTTACACTCATAAAAACTGATGTTGATGCATATCAGATGTTTCTATGCCCCTTCCTCAATGCGTTCTCCTTTAGTGGTTCATCAGGAGGCTGGTATATTCATGAGAGGCAACACAAATATAGAAGTAACCCGCACTGCTGGTTCACCTGTGGGTCATAGACCTATAATGTATCTCGTACCGTGAACATTATAGGCATGTAAACCCAGACTCTCAGGTGCTCACCCTGTAAGACACATAATTGCAAGTCCAAATATTCAAAGAAGAAGGGTGGCACTCACCAGTCTTAAAAAATTCCAACGTTTACTTCAACTCTTAAAACATCTTCAATGGGAGAGTGGAAAAAGGAGTGTGAGGACAACGACGGACGTTTTGCGCAATTGCGCTTCTATGGGTCATGTGCCGTAGAAGCGCAATTGTGCGAAATGGCCGTCATCATCCTCACACTCCTTTTTCCACCCTCCCGTTGAAGATGTTTTAAGAGTTTAAATAAACGTTGGAATTTTTTAAGACTGGTGAGTGCCACCCATCTTCTTTGAATATTTGGATATTCATGAGAGGTATAGATGCCTATAGATGCTCATAAGTTGATTAGAGGCCCATGGTGGTGTGCCTGGGCTATGTAACATGTGTTCCTTAAGTATGGCCCCATGTGCCAGGTAACCACCCACCATGAAAGGTGATAGGTTAATTTCTGTCCCATAGTCCTCAAGGTCAGAGGTTGGATATGTGAGACGGTTTGACTTGTCCATCAGACCACCCCCATAAAAAGAACAGATCCTAATAGCGTTCCAATACATATAACGATTGTAGATGCAGTGAAAACTGGAGTGACCTATGCCTGCTGTACCCATTCTTTATGATGCGTGTAACGAATAGAAGCGGAGGCACAGATGATGAAGTTCACATTTGTTTTATATTTTTTGAGTGGAACCTCGAGACCTCGGTCCGGGGGGCTCCGAAGGGGGAGTAACTAGTGAGCCCCAGGTATCCGTAGTAAGGTCCCTCGAACAGAACCAGAGTGGAATACCTGGGGGACACAGGTGCTACCTCCAGTTAGACTCCGGAAACGTAGCAGCTGTCCCAGCGGGACAAACGTAAACAAATATTACAGATATAGTGGAGCTGACCGGCGGACACCGGGTATATGAGGTGAAGCTGGCTCTGGCAAGGATAGTCAGGTTCCGGATAGACGGTAGGAAGCTGGCTCCAGCAACTTTAACTGTGTCCATGGGTTTAGATGGTGAGTGGCGGAATGGGAAGGCACTTCGGTGTATAGGTACAGATGTCGTCTAGGATAGCCGAACAACAGGTCACTGATATTCTGCGGAAACAAACAGTATAAGCAGATTGCCAAATGGAATGCTATAACAGCGCAGACAGAGCAAGGACAGAACCGGGTTTAGCAAGAGTTGCTCCGGCACTCCCCCTATGGCGGAGTGGCCAGAAATAGTAATCAGTGCGCTGCCATTGGTTAATTGATATTTTCAAAAAATGCATGCTGTCCCTTTAAGAGACCAGAGGGAAGCGCGCTTGCGTCCTAAGCATTCTCCCTAGGGGCCTTCTGGCAGTGTGCCAGGAAGTAGAGGAGAGAGAAGCAGCAGCAGGACTCTGAGGGACAGACAGAGAGCAAGGATCCTGACAGAGACTTCACAGAGGTACAGAGGCAGCCTCGGGAGCAATAGCGGGTGAGGGCCAGAACTGGGACCGGGTGTAACAGTATCCCCCTCTTTACGCCCCCTCTTTTTCAAGCCTGCGTGACATTTTTTAAGAAGGAGAGGGGCCTGGATGTTCTCTGTAGGCTCCCAAGACCTCTCCTCTGGACCAAAGCCCTTCCAATCCACCAGGTAACAGGTCTTACCCCTTACTTTCTTAGTGGCCAAGATATGCTTTACCTCAAAAACATCATCCACAGAGACAGGATCTGGAGTGGTACTCGGATCCTTAAAGAAGGGGCTCAAAACTACTGGTTTGAGGAGGGAAACATGAAAGGAGTTAGGCACACATAAGGAAGTAGGCAATTTCAATTTGTAAGAGACCAGGTTGATTTGTCTCAAGACTTCAAAGGGCCCAATGAAATGGGGACCCAATTTGTACAAAGGCAACTTCAGACGGATGTACTTGGAGGAGAGCCATACCTTGTCTCCAGGGCGAAAGGTGTGAGCATCCAGGCGCCTTTTGTCCGCATACCTTTTCATACATTGAGAGGCTCTCTCCAAAGCAGTCTTGGTATCTTTCCAAATTTTTGAGAAATCTTTGGTAAAGTTATCGGCTGCCAGAACTCCAGACGGTCCAGAGATAGACAGATGAATTCCTTGTTGGAGTCCAAACACAATCTGAAAGGGAGATTTTCCAGAAGATTCACTTACTTGGTTGTTGTAGGAGAATTCCACCCAGAGCACTAATTCTACCCAATCGTTGTGGTGTGCATTGACGAAGTGATGCAGGAATCCGGCCAGGATTTGTTTGATCCTCTCCACTTGCCCATTGGACTGGGGATGGTATTCCGAAGACAAATCTAGTTCTATGTTTACCAGTTTACAGACTGCTCTCTAGAAGTTTGAGGGGAACTAGACGCCCCTGTCGGACACGATGTGGAGAGGAAATCTATGGAGACGGAAGATTTGCTGAATGAAGTGATCCACAAGTTCTGGAGCAGATGGGAGACCGGGTAGCGGAAAAAAGTGAGCCATCTTAGAGAAGCGGTCCACCACAACCCATACCACTGAACAGCCGGAAGAAATGGGAAGATCCATTATGAAATCCATCGCGATGTGCTGCCAGGGTGTGGACGGAATCGGAAGAGGCAGAAGCCTACCGGCTAATAGATGTTTATCAGTCTTGTTACGGGCACATGAAGGACAGGCTGCGACGTACTCCTGGATATCCTTACCCATGGTAGGCCACCAGTAGTAACGGGTGATGAGTTGCTGAGTCTTTTTCTGACCGGTGTGGCCAGCCAACTTGGAAGAATGACCCCCACCGCAGGACACAATTACGTTCCGAGGCGGTCACGAGAGTTTTCCCTGGGGGAAGCCAGGCAAGATCAATGGATGCAACTGAGACTAACCTTGAAGGTTCAATAATGTGCTGAGGTTCTTCCTCCAGCTCAGGAGGCAAAAAGGCTCTGGAGAGTGCATCTGCCTTGACTTTTTTGTCAGCTGGACGGAAATGAAGGACAAAACTAAAAGAGAAAAAACAAGGCCCACCGGGAGACGGGGATTCAGTCTTTGTGCGGATTGGAGGTAGGCAAGGTTTTTATAATTGGTGAATATGACTACCTGGTGAGCTCCCTCAAGAAGATGTCTCCATTCTTGTAGAGCTAATTTGATAGCCAACAGTTCCCGATCTCCAATGGAATAGTTCCTTTCTGCGGGGGAAAAAACCTTGGTAAAAACCACAGGAGATCATCTGACCGGAAGACGATTTCTGAGTGAGAACTGATCCTGCACCTATGGAGGAAGCGTCTACCTCAAGAAAAAATTGCTCATTAGAATTTGGACGATGGAGAACGGGTGCGGTAGCTAAGGCTTTTTTGAGAGAAACAAAGGCCTCTTCTGCCTCGGAGGACTATTCCTTGGAGTTTACACCTTTCCAGGTTAAAGCTGTGATGGGCGCCACTCGGGTGGAAAAGGGTGGGATGAATTGCCCGTAGTAGTTGGCGAACCCCAGGAATCGTTGTATGACTTTTAGACCAGACGGACGAGGCCATTTTAGAACAGCAGATGACTTCTCCAGGTCCATTTTTAATCCTGTGGAAAATACAAAGTACCCGAGGAAAGGCAAAGAGGATTGCTCAAAGAGGCTTTTCTCAAATTTGGCATAAAGCCTGTTCTCTCTGAGTCTTTGTAAGACCAGGCGTACTTGCCTCGCGTGGAAGGCCAAGTCTGCAGAGAAGATCAGAATGTCATCTAGGTAGGCAACAACACAAGTATAGAGAAGATCCTTGAAAATGTCATTAACAAATTCCTGAAAGACTGCAGGTGCATTGCTTAGGCCAAACGGCATTACCAGGTATTCGTAGTGACCATCACGGGTGTTGAAGGCTGTTTTCCGTTTGTCTCCTTCTCAGATTCAGCTCAAGTTGTAGGTCCCTCTGAGATCCAATTTGGTGAAGATCTTGGCCCCTCGGAGATGATCAAACAACTCTGAAAAAAGAGGTAATGGATACCTGTTTTTTACGGTGATCTGGTTTAGGCCCCGGTAGTCTATACAGGACCTCAGGGATCCATCCCTCTTCTTCACAAAGAATAATCTTGCTCCTGCCGGCGAAGATGACTTTCGGATAAATCCTCTTGCCAGGTTCTCTTGGATGTAGTCTGACATGGCCTGAGTCTCTGCTTGAGAAAGGAGATAAACTCTCCCGAGGAGGAGATGTTCCGGGGAGAAAATCTATCGGACAGTCATATGACCTGTGTGGCGGTAGTCTCTCAGCCTCTTTTTTCCCAAAGACATCGGAGAAGGATCAGTAAGAGGAAGGCAACCCTGGCAGGGTAACTGGTTAAACTGGAGGTGAAACAGGTTGAATCCGGGTTAGGCATTGATTCATTCAGCTATCTCCCTAATGCAGAACCTCTCCAGTTCTCCAATTTAGGACCGGTTCATGCATCTGAAGCCATGGCAAACCTAAAAGCAAGGGATGAGCCAAACCGGGATACACATAAAAACGGATTCTTTCAGCATGCGTTAGATCTACCCGGAGTTCCACGGGCTCGGTCTGAAACTGGACGGGCTCGGTCAGTGGTTTGCCATCTATGGCGGTCACCCGTAACAGATCAGGAAGACACTGGACTGGTAAGTGGTAACAATCCACAACCGCCTGCTGGATGAAGTTCCCTGCAGCTTCAGAATCCAGTAAACAAAGTTCAGACAATTTTATTGCTCCGAAGGACACGAAGACTGAGATTCGCAATGATGGAGAGGGACGTTCTCTACCTAGGGTAGCCTCTCCAACCAAACCTAGGCACTGAAGTTTTCCGACCTCTTAGGACAGGTATGAATCAGGTGCTCAAGACTACCACAGTAGAGGAAACTTCCCTCTTTGCGGCATGCCTCCTGACGGCAGCTGGCCAAACTTACACGATCAACCTCCATGGCTTCAGGGGAGGAAGACAAGGCAGCCGACTTAGGAGAAGTAGAGCCCAGGTGGTAGGACCTCTTGTCCCATTTGCTCTCCTTGGAACGTTCCTGAAAACGCAGATCTATTCGAGTAGCGATTGATATCAAATCATCCAAGGTAGTAGGCCTGTCCCATCCCTCCGGCTCATCCTTGATTCTTCCCGACAACCCCTCCCAGAAGGTAGCCAGCAAGGACTCGTTGTTCCAGGATAATTCGGACGAGAGAGTGTGGAAACGAACAGCATACTGAGCCACCGTGAGCGTTCCTTGATGTAGGCGGAGCAGGGCGGAAGCTGTCGACGTAACACGACCAGGTTCGTCGAAGGTCCTGCGAAACACTTCTAGAAAAGACTGGAGATCATTAACCAGGGGGTCTCCTCTCTCCCATAGAGGGTTCAGCCAGGCGAGGGCCTCTCCGGCAAGGTGTGACATTATAAACGGAGAGATCAGTCCAGCTTCTGGAAAATTTCAATGCTTTATTCAATCTTTATAAAAAAAATCTTCACAAATGTTGCAGATATAGATCGCTAGGGAGATATCTCACTTTCTCATTAATTTCCATGGTATGCTTTTCAATGATAGATTTGGTATAAAATATTGGAGAGACCATGTGTTAAATTATTGTATACACATACTGAACATTGAATACATTTTTTTCTCTTACATATGTCGATCCCCACATTACTTTTCAGATAGTTGTAGGTTAATAAGCACTTATAAACCTTGTGAAATTCTACAAATGTACCAATTTCAACTATAGCGATTGTGCAAATTATTTATATGATTATATCCATGACTAGGGATACATATATAATTGCATATATTAAGCAGTAATTACTGCTGAAATCATACTCACAACTAATAAGTTTTATCCCGTACAAGTTTATAACAGCATTCACTAGCAGATATTTATAAGCTTTAGGAATGAAATACTTGATAAAATCCTTGTGCTATAAACATTATTTCAGGGCATAATATTTCTATTGATCTTTGAGAGCATATACCATCAATAGTGGCGCTATGTTAGCACAATACACTGGAATGCACTACATGTATGACTTGCTTTCCATTTCAGGATCACACTCCGAATAAATCCCTAGTCTCTGCCTAGATTCAAGAGAAAGAAAATGAGAACCTAGATATTGATAATGTGTTAAATCTATCCTCTCAAATATTAACCCCTGATCAAACACAGGTTTTAGCTTTAGGTCTCAGTTTTGCGCCAGATGTGAATTTTGATATGTTTTCTACCATTCTTGATATAAATAAATTTGTCAGAAATCTTACTGTAAAAAGACATTTTTTCTCTGAGAATGATGAACCAGTTTATACAATGAAATCATATGAGAACGAATATCATAAATTAAACTTTAAGGAACAAGTAGCATTGCTAAATTTAACTACTCTATCCAAATATCAGACAAATGATCAAATGATCAAGGTTCATCAATCTCAGATGTTGAATGTTAAAAATCCATACTTTTATCCCATTCAGGCCAGAGCTAATTGTATGAACAGGTTTCAGGACACAATAGGGCGAGAACTGAGAAATCTAGACATAGCAATGACAGCTACAGGTAGTTCTAATGCTTTTGAAAACAATGTTACCCTTAACCCCTTAGTGACAGAGCCATTTTGCAGCTTAATGA
>VIAB01028727.1:0-13142 GCA_009801035.1 Oophaga pumilio
GTATCCTGCTGTACCCGTGTCATGGACACGAACCCGTGTGTTATGTAGTATATAGATCCTCTATATACTACGCTACACCGGACAGCTCACAGATCCTGTATATACTATACCACGCGGGACAGCTGACAGATCCTCTATATACTACACAAAACAGGACAGCCGACAAATCATCCTCTATATAATACATAACACAGGAGAACTGACAGATCCTCTATATACTGTACCACGCAGGAGAACTGACATCCTCCGTATACCACACCACACGGGAAAGCTGACAGATCCTCTATATAGTACGCCACACAGGAGAGCTGACGGATCCTCTATATACTACACCACACAGGAGAGCTGACAGATCTTCTATAGACTACTCTACATAGGAGACCTGACAGATCTTCTATATACTACACCACAGAGAACCGACAGATCTTCTGTATACTACACCATTAGTGCAAAACAGCCGTCGTCCGCAGAAGGTATCCCGCTGTACCCATGTTATGGACTAAATAAAGGAATGTTTTATCGGATGGTGAGTGCCACCTTTTTTTCTCTGTTTCTGTCCTCTATATACTATACCACACAGGAGAATTGACAGATCTTCTGTATACCACACCACACAGAAAAGCGCACAGATCCTCTATATACTACGCCACACAGGAGAGCTGACAAATCCACTATATACAGTACTACACTACACAGGAGAGCCGACAGATCCTCTACATACTACACTATATGGGAGAGCTGACAGATCCTCTATATACTACACCACAGAGGAGAGCTGACAGATCCTCTATATATAACACCAAAGGGGAGAGCTGATAGATCCTCTATATACTACACCACACATGAGGGCTGACAAATCCTCTATATACTACACCACATGGGAGAGCTGACAGATCCTCTATATACTACACCACAGAAAACTGACAGATCCTCTATATACTACACCACAGAAAACTGACAGATCCTCTGTATACCACACCACACAGGAGAGCTGACATATCCTCTATATACTACACCACACAGGAGAGCTGACAGATCCTCTATATACTACACCACACAGGAGAGCTGACAGATACTCTATATACTACACCACACAGGAGAGCTGACAGATCCTCTATGTAGGGGAGTGGGCGCCAGATGTGTGCCCGGGCCGGAACTAAGGGAACCCAGGGGAAGGAACCGGAGGGGGAGGCAGAGACTTTTCTGGAAGATGTGGGGGCGGGGCCAATATAAAAGGAGGACAGGAGTTGAGCAAAGGGGAGTTTCCATGGAGACAGACAGGAGTAAGGAGAGAGAGATGCAGGAGAGACAGTACACAGAGACTGAGGAGAAGAAAGCGGGACATCTCTGACAAGGACTGTAGAGGCGGGAGAGTTCTGTCAGCCGTGGCCGCCACTGCCACACTCGAGCCCGCTGTTGCGGCCTGCTCACCCACAGCTGCGACCGACACTGTCTCACCCGAGTCCGCTGCTGCGGCCTGTGTCCCATCTCCTGGGGTCGCTCTAGTCCCGCTCCAATCCGTGGTTGCGGCCTACCCGACAGCTGCCACAATCCCGCCTCTTGGAGTGGCGAACTCTAAGCTGGAGGATTTCTCCAGGGCCTGTTGTGCCCCATCTGCGCCTAAGTGTGGGAACGCTCGAGGCTTACATCAGGTCCTCATCGACTAGGCCCAGCGGCTGTGACACCGGACGAACAACTCTACAGAATGTCTGAGAAGCTAAGTGACACTCTGTTACCGTTGTTTATTATCTGAGGGCATTGGACGGCCATATTGCGGCCCTATAGGCCCTGACACTCGCCAAGTATTTGTTAGTTCGTTATATCGTGTTTTGTGTATGGTTTCCCTGCCTGGAGAACCAGTTTTTGCCTGTTATCCATACAAAACCTCCCCTTATAAAGTTATAGTTAAAGCTTGCTCCATCTCCGACTCGTCACAGCATCCCGCGTACCTGCGAATACGACATTTGGTGTAGTCGGCAGGATACAGTCTCCGAGCGCGAGCGGGGAAGCCGCAGATCAGGGGGGTGACAGTGGCCCCTGGACTAGTCTGACGTAGGGAGCCATACTGAACAACTTGCCCAAGTTCACCGGCAGTAATACCATGCTACGGAGCTGGACAGAGTGAATGCGGGGGTTGTTCAGGATGCACCCGATGACCCCTGATCTGGAGGCAGAGGTGGCCATCATGGCATTGGAGGGAGAGGCCCGGGACTCTGTGATGTTAAGGCCCCCAGGACAATGGAATACTTTTGTCTGGGTATTGCAGATCTTGGAAGAAACCAACGGGGACCCGACTGATGTTGGGGAACTGAGAACCCGACTGTTCAGCCACATGCAGGGCGAGGGGGAGATGGTCACTGAGTATATGAATGTGCTGCAGGAACTCTATATGGCCATTGAGCGAAAGGACGGGGTAGGCGTGGGGCCCCTTGACATTACCCTGCGTGACCTCTTGGTGATTGGAATGTGTGACCCCCTGACTAAGCAAGCCTTGTGAGAACGGATACGGGTAGACCTGCATTTGACCTACTACGGGGTAGGGAGTGAGGCCCGCTCGCGAGAGTAGGAGTAAAAGGTGACAGCCCCCGTGGAGAAGGCCCAGAGCATTGTAGCCTCTCTGAATGCCATCAGTGAGCCCCGTGGGTGGGGGAAATGTGACAGGAGCTGGAGAATATCAGAGGTGAACTAGCTGAAGTGAAAAGAAAGGTCGGAGCTAGAAGTGGCCTACCAGGGCTGAACATGTCAACTTGGAGGCCCGTAACGCTCGGGGTGGCCGGTCTACATGGCCCGCCGCTTGTTTTAACTGTGGAGAGATGGCCACTTCGCCCGGGAGTGCCCTTGGCGGGGGAAAAACTCACCGTTAAAATAGAGGGCTCTGATCCGGGGGGACGCCGCTCAGAGCCAGAATTCACCTCATGGGGTGCTGGTAATCCCGAGGAACTGGTCGCGAATTATCCGCTGGTTTGGGCGTAATTTGAAGGCTGTGCCGTGCGCTGCATGGTAGACACGGGGTCACAAGTGACCACTATGCATGAGACAAACTTCCGGCAACATTTTCCAGAAGCCACAAGACCCCAGTGGGGGTCCGTGATAAAACTGGTGGCTCCCAATCAACTGCCTATTCCCATCGCTGGAGTAGCATGGATGCAGATATCGATGTGCGGCAAGCCATTGGGCCGGCGAGGCGTGGTCCTGACTCAGGGAGGCGAGACTGATGGATACTTCGTCACCTTGGGCATGAATGTGCTAAAAGAATTTGGCAGCCTCCTTCTCCATGAACCGGCCGAAGAGACGTTAAAACAATGGGCCCCCTTCACTTCGCAGGGGCAGGTCTTTCGGCAGTTGGTGCGGGGTGCGCTAGTCCAGGTGGATTGCCAGGAGGGAGAGGTGCTGGGGAGAGTGACTGCGCCTGCGACTCCTCAGCTCGTGCTGCCGCTAGAACAGACAGTTGTTGCCCTGCTGATCCCGGCCCATGAACTGCTGGAAGGAGTAGAGGTGCAGGTGGAGCCATGTTTCCTCGAGCATCTACCCTCCAGGCTATTGGTGGCTAACGCACTGGCTACTGTATGAAAGGGGACTGTCCTTGTGCGGTGTGTCAATCTGGAGAACCAGGACCTTCTACTGAAGCCCCGCATGAAAATGGCAAAAGTAGTAAAACCATTGGAAGAGGTACTCCCGCCCCTGGCGTTGCAGATGGGGGTGAATCCAAGGGATCCCTGGGCAGTAACTGTGCACGTCGTCCGGACCGCAGAGACCCCGCCTGAGCAGGCGGGGCGAGCTATCTTGGAGAAAATGCGAGCTGAACTCTCTGACCTCAACCCGGCCCAAATACACCAGTTGGAAGCTCTCTTGGGCCATTACCAAAAGATGTTTGCCAGCCATGAGGACGATTTTGCGTGCACCACAGCCATTACACACGGCATTCCCACTGAAGGGGGGGCCCCAGCGATATTGGCAGATTTCACCGCAGTTGTACCAAGAAGTGAAAACGCTGTTGAATCAAATGCTGCAAAAGGGGGTCATCCGGGAAAGTCAAAG
This sequence comes from Oophaga pumilio, assembly GCA_009801035.1. Taxonomy (NCBI): domain Eukaryota; kingdom Metazoa; phylum Chordata; class Amphibia; order Anura; family Dendrobatidae; genus Oophaga; species Oophaga pumilio. The sequence continues at coordinate 4,039 of VIAB01028727.1, forward strand.
CCCCTAGGCAGCTCCCATAGTGTTGGTGCGGAAAAAAGACAGCACCCTGTGGTTCTGTGTGTATTACCATAAGTTGAATGCCTGCACGATCAAAGACTCATACCCACTCCCTCGTATAGAGGAGTCGCTCTCAGCCCTATGAAAGGCGAAATATTTTTCTACCTTGGATTTGGCCAGCAGATACTGGCAGGTACCGATGTCCGAGGAGGATCGAGCAAAAACCGCCTTCATTTTGCCCATGGGACTGTTTGAATTCAACCGGATGCCGTTTGGACTGGCCAACGCCCATGGTACTTTTCAGCGCCTGATGGAGCGGTGCCCAGGTGACCTCAACTTCGAAGCAACCCTAATATATTTGGATGACATTATCATCTATGTCGCCACGTTTGAAGCCCACTTGCATCGCCTGGGCCAGGTGCTCGGCCAGCTGCAAAAGTACTGGTTGAAGGTGAAGCCCCAAAAATGCCACCTGTTCCGCACACAAATAGAATACCTGGGGCATGTGGTCTCCGCCGAGGGCGTGAGGCCATCTCCGGAGAAGGTCGCTGCGATACAGGAGTGGCCTACTCCCGAGACAGTGAAGGATGTGCAGGCCTTCTTGGGGCTAGCTGGATACTACCGTCGCTTTGTGAAAAATTTCGCCCGCCGAGCTTGAGCCCTGCAGGACCTGCTAAGAGAAATCCCATCCGGTGCTAACAACTGTAAGGTACAGTGGCAAGAACCACAGGAAGAAGCTTTTCGAGACCTTAAGGCCGCACTCTCAGAAGCCCCGGTGTTAGCCTACACGAATTTCTCGCAACAGTTCATTCTGCACACTGACGGGAGCTTACACGGGCTGGGGCTGTGTTGTCGCAGATGCAGGACGGCCGAGAGAGGGTGATCGCCTATGGCAGCCGATCACTTCACAACTCCGAACGCAATCCTAACAACTACAGCTCTTCCAAGCTCGAGCTCCTGGCGGTGGTGTGGGACATGACGGAGCGATTCGCGGAGTACCTAGTGGGATCTGAGGTGGTGGTACGAACCGACAACAACCCCCTTGCCCACCTTGAAAACGCCAAACTGGGGGCCCTGGAGCAGCGGTGGGTAGCCAGGATGGTCAAGTTTAAAGACAAAATCATTTACAAGAGAGGGGCAGAGAATGTCCACGCCGATGCCTTGTCCCATCCCAGGACAGAGCCGGAATGAAGAGCTAGAGGGAGAGGAAACACCATATTCCCTAAAACCCGACGAGACCACAGCAGTGACAAGAGAGAAGTCCTGTACAAAACCCACTGGGGGCATTCTCGATAAATCCCGTGATGAATGGATATGCCAGCAACAGGCAGATAGTGAAATCAGCGCCCTTTACCGGTGTATCGCCCAAGAACAACTTCCCAATGACGCTCAAAGAAAAATACTTTGCTAATGCTCCGTCAATGGGAAAAACTGGTGCTCAAAAAGGGACTATTGTATAGCAAAACCACTCTACACACCGAACACACCGTAGCCTGGCAAGTGATGGTGCCGGGAGCCCTACTGACTGACATTGCTCGGGAGGCTCATGAGAAAGGGGCTCATTTTGGCATACAAAAGACTTTCCAGTGGCTACAGCGAATAGTTTATCATCCCCGGTTACAAGCCATAATAGAAGAAGTGTGCCAAGCATGCCAAGCATGCCGCTTACGTGAGTTGACTAAACCACCAGAACAACAAGCCCCCTCACAAACAATTGTAACCACCGCGCCCCTTGAACTGTTAATGGTGGATTACTTAACCATCGGTCCGACTCATCAGGGATATCAACACTGCTTAGTCATGGTGGACCATTTTACAAAGTTTGCCGTAGTGGTCCCCACCCGAGATCAAACAGCAGAATCGGCCGCTTATGCTATCTGTAAAAACTTTATCCAAATGTATGGCTGCCCTCAACGCATCCATTCAGACCAAGGGGCCTACTTCCTGGGGAAAGTGATGGAGGAACTGCATCGCCTGTACGGCATTGAGAAATCCCAGACCACACCATATCACCCCCAAGGGAATGGGGCCTGTGAACGGTTCAACCGTTCAAATGTTGCGGACCCTGCAAGATGACCAGAAAGCCTGTTGGCCTGAATACGTCCACGAATTGGTCTGGGTATATAACAACTGGGTACATCGGGTCAGTGGGTACACCCCATAGACGCTACTCTTTGGTCGGGAAGGCAAGGGAATTACTGAGGTAGAGCTGGACCCCGAGGAAGAACGGTCATGGGTGGGGGTTCACTCCTGGGTCCGGGACCACCGGCATCATCTGCAGACCCTACACAGATTAGTGCAGACTAAGCTCCAAGATCTGGAACACCTTGAAAAGCCCACGTCACAGACCATTGAATTTCAAAAAGGAGATTGCGTGCTTGTACGAGATCAACGACCCCAAAGCAAATTGAGCCATCGATGGTACAAAATTCTACGCCGAGTAAGTCCAGTCGGACCAATATATGAAATACAATCAGAGGAAGGAGGGAGTCAACCCATCCGGATTGTGAACCGCAATATGTTACGGCCCTGTATGTCCACAGATTCCGCGCAGGGCGAAGCCTCTCTGCTGACTCCGGACCCCTTAGCGCAGGCTCCAGCCCCTCCAGCAGCCATTTGTGACGATGAAGATGAAGAGGACTTGCCCGCGAGACCAGCGGACACTTCCACGGCCTGTGCCTCGGCAACTCAAGTTGCTCAGACATCTGCAACCACCCCAGAGGACTCCATTCCGACCACTGGACCGCGACGCTCTGAGCCTTCTACAGCAGGCAAACCCCCCGAGCGATATGAACAAGATCAGTTCATGTGGCAGAGACTTCAGTGCCCAGATATTAGCATAAAAATTTACATACTACACTACACAGGAGAGCCAACAAATCTTCTATATACTACACCACACAGGAGAGTTGAAAGATCCTCCATATACTACACCACACAGGAGAGCTGACAGATCCTCTATATACACTGCACAAGAGAGTTGACAAATCCTCTATATGCTCTACCACACAGGACAGCTGACAGATCCTCCATATACTACACTACACAGGAGTGCTGACAGTTCCTCTATATACTACACCATACAGGAGAGCTGACAGATCCTCTGTATACTACACCACACAGAATAGATGACAGAACATCTATATACACACCATACAGGAGAGCTGACAGATCCTCTATATCAGGGGTGAGGAACATCCGGCCCGCAGCCACTTTGCCCGTTTTTGGCCGTGGGCCCTTTAAGGGTACGATCCCACGATCAGTAAACGCTGTGGGATGGACGCTGCGTCCAACCCGCAGTGGCCAGATGTTACAACATAGTGGAGAGGATTTCAAGGAATCACATCTCCACTATGCATGCATAGACATGCGGCATTTCTTTCCAGACCGCAGCATGTCAATTTATGTAGCGGAGACGCTCAGTCTCCGCTGCGTTAATTACCCATACATTTTCATTAGATGCGATAAAACCGCATTATCTTCCTAGTCACATGCGTATTAAGTGCGGGAACGCAGCTTACTACGCATGTGTACTAATTTAAATAATGGTGTACCATGTTTTAGCTGGAAGTACACGTACACTGCAGTTCTCGCGATCAGCTGATTACGAGAACTGCAGTGCACGTGACCGCCGAAGACAGGGTTATCTCTGGTCACTAGCCAAGTTCTCACAATCAGCTGATTGTGAGAACTGCAGTACACGTGACCACCGGGAACCAAGTTATCTCCGATCATCAGCTTCAAGCTCAGCTGTCGTCTGGATGTCAGGCTGAATGGTGGCATAATGCCACGGTTCAGCCAAAGGCATAAAGATGTAGCAGAACTGGACTTGTCGTGGGACAGTATGTATATCTTCTCGGCACACAGGTAAGGACTATTGTTACTTTTTATTTTAATTCTCTTCCAGGAGACAAGGGCATCGGAGGATTAGGTGATGCAGTAAGTATGGTTTAATTAAGATCTATTAAAGGAGTCTGTGTCGTTATTTCAATTAAAATGCTTTATTCAGGGTGTCTGTGTGTTTATTTACCATGTAACTATAGGATTAGTAATGAAGAGGTGTCTTATAGACGCCTCTCCATTACTAACTAGTGGGCTTGATGTCACTGGACAATACAAAGGTGACATCAACCCCACAAATATGAACCTCACTTGCTGCCGCTACAGGGCAAGTGGGAAGAGCCGGGTAAAGTGCCACAATTGGTGTATCTCTAGATGAATTTGATTGGAGGAAATGCGTCGGGACACCCATTTAGGAAAAGTGCAGGGCATGTGTAATATAGGGTTAGTTGTGGACTGCCCTTGTCAGGGGAGTTTGGGGTTAGTTGATTGTTAGCCCCATAGGGATTGACAGGGTATTGTTTTCCCAACGTAGTACACTAGGAATTCACCTCAGCATATTGGATTCCTAAAGACTCCCGTTCCTACTCTACATTTGCGGTGAGATTGTTCCTTTTTTCGTCTTCTCATCTTATGCCTTTGTGTGCCATCACACTTTTGTCTTTTATTGTGCTATATATGTGCAATCTGGGTTATGGTCTTTTATGTGGTTAGTAGTCCTTTGTGATCTCCAATTGTTGTATCCTGGAACACATTGTTACTACTTCTTTTAACTATCTATGTGGTTAATATTGTATCCTAAAAATTGTGCCAGTTTCAGTTCTTTCTTTATATATAGGTATTTACTGACTACAGTAAGCGGCACTTTGTGTTTTATTTGGGTGACACACTCACATTGGTTGTGCTTTTATTGATTATATTAAAAGTTTTGTTTTAATTTCACCTGTTGCTGTATACTACTGAGGATGAGTAGGGGAAGGAGGAACCATGTTCACAGCAGGTTGGCATTCAAAGCAGCTCACAGGCATCACTAGAGCATTGCTGGGGGAAAACAGAGGACACAGACTGTACACCTTCCACCGAGGGACAGCTTGTCGTTGCCTCTGGGCAGCCTAGTGCACCTGCTGTGGTGCCTGCACAACGAACGCAGAGTTCCCCGCATTGTTACCAGTGCTGATTACTGGGTGGCCACTCTGCTGGATCCCCGCTACAAGGACAATGTGCCATCCTTACTTCCATCACTAGTGCATGATCAGAAAATTTAGGAAATCCGATGCACGCAGGCAGACGCAGTACTGATGGCGTTCTCACCTGACAGCGGGGGCTTAGAGGAAGCACAAGGAAGAGGAGGAGGGGAAGTCGCTAACACAGCTAGTGCACCGGCACCACCTTGGAAGGGAGGGTTACCATGAACAAAATGTGGAAAACTTTCCTCAGCACGCCACAACATCCAGTACCACATCTGATATTGTCCTTATTAGCAGGTGAAAGCGTATGTCGCTACACATGATGGGTTTGCCCCATTTAACTTGCACACATGGCCTGCACTTGTCTTTTATGACTTGGAAGGGTTGGACTGACCTGCAACAACTGTACTATTGGAACGTGTGTTTAGCATGGCAGGGGGTGTGATCATAGACAAGGTGCATCAGCCTGTCCACAGCCAATGTGGGCTCACATTCATTAAAATTAACCAGGCGTTGATCCCACAACACTTGTCAGCACATTTGGCTAAGTAGAGAGATATATCAGCTGCACCGCCATTGTTATACTCCACCACAGTTTGTTCTTTCTATACAGGCTGGATCACATGGTGCGCCTGTCAATCACAGCCATGACAATATGGCAATATGGCAATAATGTCCAGATGGGTCTTGACCCATTCTCGCACCCAAGGGTATGGAGCTACAGAGAACAGCTAATAGAAACCAGATAGCAAAGCTAGATGCGATGGCGTCAAAACCGCCTCTCTAGGACCGTCTAGAAATTATGGAGTTTTTAGCTGCAGAGGCAAAGGGAGATGATTTAGGTTTAGCCCAGAGGGCATGAGGGGAGTGACCCAAAGGTTATAAAGGATAGTGTAAGGTCATGTGGCCCATCTAGTATGCTTGCTGTGCACTTCAAAAATGTGGGTGCTGCATTGAGTAACATGCTAAGGAAGGACCAAGGAGACAGCTGGCAGCCCATGTATCCTGCAGCCCAGCACACAGACGATCGAACATCAACCCGTTAATTGACATGATCCATCTTCTTATATCTTTTGTCCTACCACTATTTGTATTTGCATATCTGACCATTGTATATGTGTAACAATTGTGTATATAGTGTATTGTCTAATGTGACCTCAAGGCAATTAAATATATAATTTAACATTGGGCTGCTCTTTTATCTCGATCCACAAATCAAGAAGTCCAATTCTCCTCTTAACTTTTCATGCTGGTTTCTGGCCCAATATAATCCCGTTAATGGACCTGGTTTATTTTTAACAATGAATTGATGGTAGTCCTACCAGGCTGGCAGTGCTCTGTTTCTCTGGTGTTGGTGAAAGAGGCCTCTTAGCCTGTCAGGGTTGTGAATAGGTGTGGTGCCACGTCATGACTGCGAGGGCCACATTCTCTCACTACCTGTGCCTCCCTGGGCCCATCTAGAGGGGGGACATCTGTGTAAAACTGAACCTAGCTGACCTTATGTATCCTCACGTGGTGCGGAACATCACGCTGGTCAAAGTGGAGAGACCGCATTATGCGATCCGTCTGATGTAATAGTGACGTCAGGTGGGGTGGCGAGTTGCTGCCTCATAACAACTTCTTGATTGAAGATTTAGAGTGTTCGTTGGTAGCAGTGTCAGGTTTGATGTGTAGTGGGCTGGAATCACAGGGTGTACAGATCTTTCTGGCGGTATGAGGCCTTACAAGTCTCCCTGCGGACATTCCTGAAGTTTTTGACCGATCTCAGAGAACAAGCACACCACAACTTTTTCAATCCACTGTAACATCTCCGCCTGCACCTCTCTAACAGTCAAGCATTTTGTCCGGTGCACCACACTCTGCCCTCTCTCAGCTCTACAGCCAGCCTACAGTACCACAGTTGTGGTCACGTAAAATATTGTTTCCTACTACGCATGACAAAGCTAAGAGGTTGTACTCCACCAGCTCCAATCTGTTGGCCACGGAAATGCTGCCTTTCCACCTGGGCCTGGTAGACACAGACAGTTTCTGAAAGCTGATGGCCATCGCAGTTCTCCAGTACCAATTGCCCATTACTTTTCTAAGAAAACTGTGCCTGAGCTACACCAGCATGTTGCAGACAACATGACCCATTCAGTAACTAAATCTGTGTCTGCCAGAGTGCATTTCACCACAGACACTTGGACGAGTAAGCATGGCCAAGGGCATTACATCTTACTGACTGGGTACTGGGTGACTCTGGTGGCTGTGGGGGCAGGTGCTGCTCCACAAGTCTGAGAATCCCCAAGGCTTGCAGGACAAACCTCTACAATTAACACTTCCTCCACTGCTTCTGCCTCCTCCTCTGTCTCCTCTAGGGCCTTGACCTGAGCACTCAACCTCTGCCTTAATGAGACATGCATTCCAACAGTGCAGAGCAAATCCCCACCACCTCTGTACTGCGCAGCCAGGGCTCACGCTCACCGCAATCAGGAAGTGTTAAAATTGATATGCCTTGGAGATCGCAGTCATACAGCTGAAGACTTGTGGACAGCTCTCCAGGCTAAATTTGAGCAATGGCTGTCTCTGCCGAACCTGCATCCAGGGAAAGCCATGTCCAATAATGGTGTGAACCTGGTGGCGGCCCTACGGCGAGTCAAGCTCACACACGTACCTTGCATGGCTCACGTCCTCAACCTGATGGTACAGCGTTTTCTCTGCCACTGTCTTGGCCTGTGTGAGCTGCTGCAGAAAGCATGGAAGCTGTGTGCTCACTTCTGCCTTTTGCACCCCTCAAGTCATTGACTTGCATCGGTACAGAGGTCTTGTCCATGCCAATTAGAAGGTTGCTATGCGATGTGCTCACATGGTGGAATTTCAGTCTGCATATGTTGCAGCGACTGTGGCAGCAGCAACGAGCCCTGACGCAGTATGTCATGTCATATAACCTGGGCCAAAGCAGTACGGATGTGGCACATATCACGTTTACAGAGTGGGCACAGATTAAGGACCTCTGCACAGTTTTGAAATGGCTACTAAGATGGTTAGCGCTGCTGTCATCATCATCACTATTCCGGTCATCCATATGCTGGAGCAGACTCTGAATAGCCTGCGGGAGGAGATGGTGGTCCCAGAAGAAAAGGAGGAAGCAGAGGAGGATGAGGGAGGAATAACTTTGTTTCAAAGTTCCATACTGTCGTCACACAGGAGGGTGTCAAGGGAGGGTGGATTACTGTGATTGAGGTGGGCTGGTGATAACACACAAACTGTTAGTGAAGGTGCAAGATCCGAGGGACAAATGGAGGATGAAGAGGTGATGGACGAGCAACTGTCAGGAGATGAAGAGGATAATCCTCTCCTCTCTGTTGTTCATGGATGGCAGGAGAGGATGGAGGAAACAATCATCAGTGTTACCCAGCCGCCAACACAGCATGGGCTTGGACCTCATGGGAGAGCCTGACATATGAGTGCCTTCTTGCTGCACTATCTGCAACATGTTCCCGTATAGTTCCAATTAGAAATAGTGCTGACTACTAGGTTGCCACTCTGTCAGATCCACATTATAAAATAAAATTTTGCTTCCCACCCTAGAAAGGCACCAGAAAATGCTGGAGTATTGAAACAGGCTTTTATACAACCTTAAGAGAGCTTTTCCCCAAGACAGCAGTGAAGCACACAGTTCACATCGCAGCTCTAGACTTCCAACCTCCGGCACATCAATTAGTCAACCCCAAAACATTAGCAGCAATTTCTGTGAGTCCTTTCACACTTTTTTTTAGACCAGCTCATACATCAGCACAACAGAATCCAAGTCTTCCACATGGTGAACGAATGGAGGGGATGGTGCAGGAGTATCTAGAACTGAATAACAATACCATTAGGGATGGTATGGACCCATTCACATTTTGTTCTTCCAAAATGGATGAGTGGCCTGAGCTTGCCTCACATGCCTTGGAGGTTTTATGGTGCCTGGCAGCCAGCTTTCTCTCAAAACGTATTTTCAGCGCTGCTGGTGGTATCCTGACATATAAGCGCAGCTGGCTATCCTCTGAAAATACCATAAATATAACGTCCAATATAGAAAAAATACACTATGGCACT
>VIAB01028737.1:23243-35594 GCA_009801035.1 Oophaga pumilio
ATGTAGAGGGGGCTATGCACCTGACGCTGGATGGAGAGGTGGCTATGCACCTCATACTGGATGGAGAGGTGGATGCAGTTTTCTCCATTTTTCAGAGAATGCATGAGCGTTAGTTGCTTTTTGTACAGAAGTATGGCTACCCTCCCCCGGCTCCTGCCTGTCTTGGTGATGGCCCTATAATCTGCGCCTCCACCGCTCACGTGTGACCTTTTGTCTGGGATCATGTGCTCACGGCGGAGACTTTGGAGTCCCCTACGGACCGGCTGCAGGTGGATAAGGAGCCTCAGGTGCTCGGGTTAATCTACAACGAGGATTATCGCTCGGCTCCACCATCTTCACTCCTGACCTTGGCCCGGCCACGCTCTCCGACTCCACGATGTTTCTGTTGCAGTTTTTGGAATGGCTGGTATTTAGTGAATTGGGTTTGGGGCTATTGGAAGGGTCCGGCCTGGAGGAGCACGACGTCATGGGGTGCTAGTGATGCACTATTGTGGTGATATGGTGTGCAATTAAAGGGGTCTTCCAGGACTTGTGATATTGATAACCTATCCCAAGGATATCATGGCAGGTGTCAAACACCACCTCCACCAATCCAGTGGCTGCACTCATATTGCAGTTATGTGACCGGAGTTGCAGTACCAGAGAACGTCCACCACAGTGTGTGGCGCTGTGCTGTAAGGCTACTTTTACAGAGCTGATCATGGTCTCCTGTTTTCTCGATCAGGGGCCTGAACAAGCCTACGCTGTTATCCACATCTCCCTCCACCCGTCTTTACTGTCACTATAGGACCCTCCGCGACCATTGGCTCACACTGGGCCCATTGATGGCTGCTCGCCCCTCCGCGCTGTCCTGTGTACACAGCCGCCGCTGATTGCCGGGTGCACACTGCCTGCTTTCTGCATTTATAGATGATAATTGCAGCCACTCCACACTTCCACCTCTGTTGGCAGTGACGGCCCCGTAGACTGCACCATGGGCCGGGGCTGTATTAATAGGACGCGTCTTCCTGTTTTCTAGTCCTAAATTTACAACGGATTATTAATAAACTTCTTGTTTTTCCTTTTTTTCCAGATTGATCAAAAATGACTGAATATAAACTGGTGGTGGTCGGGGCTGGAGGCGTCGGAAAGAGCGCCCTGACCATACAACTCATACAGAACCATTTTGTGGACGAGTATGATCCCACTATAGAGGTGAGAAGCGCTGCCTATAGAAGTGCTCATTGTCTTGTCTTTTACTCCAGAGCTGCGCTCACTGTTCTGCTGGCAGCAGGCGCGGGTTCTGGCTGCTGTTGACTTCATACTCAGTCTTGCTGTTCTCTCGGCAGGACTCGTACAGGAAGCAGGTAGTCATCGATGGGGAGACGTGCCTCCTGGACATACTGGACACCGCAGGTCAAGAGGAGTACAGCGCCATGCGAGACCAGTACATGAGGACGGGGGAGGGCTTCCTCTGCGTCTTCGCCATTAATAACACTAAATCCTTCGAGGACATCCACCATTATAGGTAAGGTTGGAAGAACATGAGGGAAGGCCTCTCCTATAACACGAGGGTCTCCAGGGAGCAGATATGTATGAACTGTCCTGGACCCTGCGGGAGTCTGTTGTGGGCGGTGGGTCCCGGACCCTGCGGGGGGTCTGTTGCGGACGGCCTGGACTCTGCTGTGGCTGGCGGGGGGTCCTGGACCCTGCGGTGGTCTGTTGTGGGCGGCGGGTCCTGGACACTGCTGTGGCAGGCGGCGGGTCCTGGACCCTGCGGTGGTCTGTTGTGGGCGGCGGCTCCTGGACCCAGCACATGGTGTCCATAACCTTCTGTATTCTTTCCCTACAGGGAGCAGATAAAGCGGGTGAAGGACTCAGAGGACGTCCCCATGGTCTTAGTCGGCAATAAATGTGACCTTCCTTCTAGGACAGTAGACACCAAACAAGCTCAGGACCTCGCGAGGAGTTACGGCATTCCCTTTATTGAGACGTCTGCGAAAACCAGACAGGTAACGAGCGGCGCTGATGGGCGGCTTCAATGTACAGGGTGTGGGACACCTCCTAATAAATGCAAATGACACTCAGTGTGTGCGAGGCATCTGACCCTCAGCACGTCTGTAGATGCAAATCCTGGGAGACATAAGTCTGCATGGGTGCTGTGTGCAGAAAACGGTGGGAACCTGATCAGTGAAGGCGGGATTAGTTATACGATGCATTGGAAGTACTTTCCATTGGACCTCGTTTTAGTTCCTCCTTGTTTCCTTCTCTGCTTGTGGTTTTGGTAAGTGGAGGTGTGGAGACCCCCACCAGACATACAGAGGGGCAAAAGATGCAGACGGACTCCACAGATGTCTTATCAAACCGGTCTTCAGTCTCTGTGGAGAACAATGCTCCGCTGGGTGCTTCTGACCTGCCATATTAGTGGTGGGGGTCTTGTGCTGTGCTGGGGCCCTTACCGGACGTCTTCTCCCCATATTTGGCAGACTGCGGCGGATCCTGTTGCTATGTTCCCCCGTAGTTTCCATGTATAGTGGGGGAGGCACCATTGCAGTGTGGGACATGTGGGGTCTTCAAAAGATGAAGGTGGGTCTCTGCTCAGGGTAATTGGTGGGTCTCCTTGTGTTGACTGGCCCCAGAAAATCCTAAGATTTCCCAACTGTTGTCCCCGCACGTCTCCTCGGTGACATCTCGGTTAATGTGTGACCGATAATCCAGCGTCCTCATTAATGATTGGAGCGAACTGATAACCGTGCACGGGGTGGCCGCTGGCCCGGGGAAGATAGTCACTGGGTAATGATCACTTACCCATACTGGCCCTGTGCAGGCTACTGATGGATCAGACTGTACCTGCCAGAGGAGCTAAAGGGGTCCGGCCAACGTAGCTGGGATGGAACGGGTTTGGGGGGGGGGGGAACTACAATATGGCACCCCCAGAAACTGAGTGTAAGCGGGGTAGAGTTTTCCGTTCTCCCTTACATAGTCCAGCCCTATGTAACGGGTCTGTGTTTCAACATCTGCTTGCTGTTGATTGGCATTAAGCAGGAGGAGTGTGGTCTTCGCTCCAGCCTCTTATCCATAGCCGCGACCTGCCATGTCCATGCAGTATTGGGGCCTTGAACACGTTCTATCAGGTTTCCCTGCTGCTTTAACATTTGCTTTTGGTCAGAGCTGCAATCCTCCCTATGTTGGATTCGCTGTGGCCCTGACAGACCACTTTGGCCCCCCAGAAGGCTCCGACTTCTCTGTGGTATTGTCTCCTGATGTGAAAAATAGATTTGGCACTCCGATTTTGAATGCAGAAAATAAAAAATACTTTATTAATACAGATACATCCTCTGTATGAAAAAGGTTGACGTTTTGGCCAACAACTGGGGCTTCATCAGAGGTTGTATCGCCGTCAGGATTAGGAGACATACAGGCCGTTGTCAGCTGAGCAGTGAGATCTTCCTGGAGCCGGTCTCGCATGGCGCTGTGGTAATGCACGGCAGGGGCTGTACCTGTATCTTATATTTTCTGCATTCGAAATCGGGAGTGCTGACTCTATCTTTCATACTACTGCCCTGATTTGTACTAAGCTGGGGGTCGGAGCTCCTCACTCTGGAGGTCACTTCTGTGCAGATGCATCCGCCCTCCGTTTCCGTATTGTGATTTCTGCTCCGGGGGAACTCTCTCTCTCATCACTTTTTCTCAATAAATTCTATTCTCAGTGTTTTTGTGGCTCATTTTTAAAGGAGGAATCCACCACTCATCTGGGGGTCTCAGAAACTTGATGCATGGGTCAGATGCAAAGGGGAAGCAGGAGCTTGACGCATACTACTAAGGGTCTGCACTCCCTTCTTAAAAGGGTCTTCCTGGCCTAAAAAGACTATCTACATAGAGACGGTTTCTCTCCTGCTGGCACCATGATAAGAGCTGACGGGCGGCTGACTTCACTAGCTAAGCCAGCCTCCTCTTCACACCAGCGGTGACGCAGGAGGAGGACGATGGCTCATCTGTTGAAGGAAGCAGGCAGACCCCTTGATACCGCTCTTGTGACGCTCAGGACACAAAGCTGAGCGGCCATAACCTCTGCAGGAGCGGCTCAGGTGGATTTCCTCTTTACTGATCTGTTTCTTCGTCATTGTGACCTTTGGTGGGAATAATCAGGGGCTGACAACCGTGATCTACGCTACTGATTGCATGACTGGGTCTAATCATAATTCGGGTTGCCCAGCCCTGTCTCTGCCCCGCACCGGTGTGTTGGGCTTAATCCAGATTGCAGGGGGCTCTTCACGTGTGGGGCTCCAGCCTCGGAGGTGACACAACGGTGGGCTCTGCATTCTTGTATACTGATCTGCTTTGGCTGCACCTCCGATAATTCGCTGGGGTGATCTGATCGCAGCTCTTGGTGTTTGGTCTTTTCTTCTGCTCTTCTCTCTGCATTGATAAAACACTCTGCTTCTCAATGATCCGAAGTCATCGAATCACCAGCAACCTCGTAATTATCACTGGACCCTCCTGACCTACGCGGCCATGCACATCAGAGCTTCATCACTGCACAAGGAAAACTTCTGGAACTTTCCATCGTAGTCCGTCATCGACAGTGGCATGTAAAAGTTTGGGTACCCGTGGTCTAAATTATTGTGAACAGTTAAGGAAGATGAAATGATCTCTAAAACACCTAAAGTTACAGATGAGACACTTCCTTTGTATTTTAGGCAAAAAAAAATAAAAATAATCTTTTACATTTTAAAAATTACAATATGGACTAATGTAAAGTTTGGGCACCCTTGGCAATTTGTGTGCTCCGATAACTCTGCCCAAGGTTTCAGCCATTAATGATCCTGTTAGTATTATGGCTTATCCACCATCAAAGGCCGGGTGATGCAAATCTCCAACTTTATAAACACCCAGCCTCCTCTAACCTTGTGCCAAAACCAGCAGCCGTGGGTTCTTCTAAGCAGCCGCCGAGCACTCAGACAATGGCGGAGGCCCACAAAGCGTTTACAAGTCGTCCTTTCCTCAGTTCAAAATGTATTTAAGAAATGGCTGTTGGAACTGTGGAGGTCAAGATAAGATCTGGAAGACCAAGCAACATTTCAGTGACATCTGCTTGTAGGATTGCGAGAGAGGCAAATCAGAATACCCACTTGACTGCAAAAGACCTGCAGAGAGATTTATCAGACTCTGGAGTTGTGGTACATTGTTCTACTCTTCAGACACCTGCACAAATATGGCCTTCATGGAAGAGTCATCAGAAGAAAACCTCTCCTGTGTCCTCACCATAAAATTCAGCGTCAGAAGGTTGCAATAGAATATCTAAATAAGCCTGATGCATTGTGGAAACAAGTCCTGTGTAGAAAAAGGCTCAGAATTTCAGTAAAAGAACATCCCACCAACCATTAAGCATGGGGGTGGATCAATCATGCTTTGGGGTTGTGTTGCAGCCAATGGCACGGGGAACATTTCACGGGTCGAGGGAAGAATGGATTCAATGAACCTTAACCAAATTCTTGATGCAAACATGACACCATCTGTAAAAAAGCTTAAGAGAGGAAGAGGATGGCTTCTACAAACGGATAAAGATCCTAAACACGTGTCATAATCCACAATAGACGACCTCAAAAGGCGCAAGATGAAGGTTTTACAATGGCCCTCACAGTCCCCTGATCTCAACATGTGGCGAGACCTTAATATAGCAGAGGAAGCAAGACAACCAGGAATCTCACAGAACGGGAAGAATTCTCCAGGGAAGAATTGAAAGCCTCTTATCTGGCTACAAAAATTGTTTACAAGCTGTGATACTTGCAAAAGGAGGTGCGGCTAGGTACTAACCATGCAGGGTGCACAAACTTTTGCAGTGGCCCATTTTCATTTTTGTAATTTTTAATGTCCTCTGTAACTTTAGGCCTTTTAGATCATTTCATCTTCAATTTGCTTAACTGTTCACAATAACATTACTTTTGACCAGGGGTGCACAAACTTTTCCATGCCACTGTCCATGATCTCTGCAGCCACCCAGCGGCGGTGAGACCCCTTCTGACGACGATGGCACATTGCTTTATGTAATGAAATGTTACCAGGTGATGACCAAGTGCTGTCAATTTACAGCGCGGAGTTAAAGCTCCTGCAATATAGTAGGTCCCTGGTTGTCAGACTCAGCCGGGGCCCCAGGGGCCAAGATGAAAGCTGTTTCTCACCACTTCTGTCCCCTCCTTCAGCTGCACTGACGCATAGGAGGAAGTTGCAGAAGTTTCCATTCTGCTGTGATGAAGCTTTCACACGCCGGACCCTGGAGCGGCCGACCCTTTTGGATCAGCGCCTGTTACACATAGCTTGTCCACAGAGGGCGCTGCCGCTCAGACTCGGCCTGACTCCCCCTGACCGCAGGATCGCATTTATACCTACACCACCCCGTCCCCAGAAGAGTGGCCCTTTATGTGCTAGGGAAGCGGGGTGCCATCCGGTACGGCGGCCCCCCGGGGAGGGAGCGGTGCCCCCATGTGAGTGATAAGAGTTGTGTTTTACAATGCAGAGAGTGGAGGATGCTTTTTATACTTTGGTGAGAGAAATCCGACAATACAGATTGAAAAAGATCAGCAAAGAAGAAAAGACGCCCGGCTGCGTGAAAATAAAAAAATGCCTTGTAATGTGAGCCGGTAAGTGTCCGTATCTGGGGTGCGGGAGGTCGTTGGGGGCTGCGGCGGCCGGTCCTGCGCGGTGACACCCAGTAATATCAGGATCACATAGATTTCGGGGGCTGCATTCTGCGTGTGGTGGCGCCACCCCTGTCCTCAGGGTGTATGTGGTATTGCAGCTCAGTACTCTTACTCAGCTGCAATACCAAACATGACCCCAGGACAGGGGGTGGTGCTGTTCCTGGAAGAAGGCAGCCATGTTTCTTCCAATCCTGGACTATCCCTTTAATGACTGGCTACTTTTCTGCTCCCCGGTGCTGGGCTAGGACAGTGGGCTTTGGACTTAGCATGGTGCAGAACATCCCGCCGTGGCACAACCCCTTTAAGATGCTTTCTGTCTTCCGCCGTATACCAGCTGGGGGTCCCAGGGTTTTGCCTCCTGCTGACCAGCCTCTTTTTCTGCCTTTTTTCAGGGGGTGGACGATGCTTTCTACACATTAGTACGAGAAATCCGAAAGCACAAAGAGAAGATGAGCAAAGAGGGCAAAAAGAAGAAGAAAAAGTCCAAGTCCAAGTGTCTCATCCTGTGACGGGGGTCCGCCGCGTCCCCTCCGTGCCCACCTTGTACATTACACACTAAATTATTAGCACCTGGTCTCCCCCCGCTTCTAGCGCTGCCCCCTGTGCCAGCATCATGGTGTCCTGGCGGTGGCACCAGCAGACGTCTGTGCATGCACCGGGTGGCGCTCTGCTCGCCCTCCAGCTTCACACCCGGGATGGACGGAACCAAGACTTTATATCACGTGATGTAGACGCCATCTCCGCTTGGGGGCTCATTGCACGAGACGTCTGGGACTTGTAGTGCTCCATCAGTTCCCTGCACGCCACCACTACAGCTGCATTGGTGACCTTATAACTTTACTAAATGTGCCCCCCACCCTCCCCCTGTACCCACAATGTGACACCGCGGTGCTAACGACGATGAGTGAAGCTTCGGGATTTATGCAGGATGGCGACACTTCACTCCTACAAAAGCCTACTGACCCTATTATATGCTCCAGAGCTGCACTCACTATTCTGCTGGTGTCCATACATTACTTTTACACAGTGACTTCAGCAGCAGAAGACTGAGCGCAGCTCTGCAGTAAAATACAGGATCAGTAATGCATGTACACAGTGACTTCACCAGCAGAATAGTGAGCGCAGCTCTGGAGTATAATACAGGCTGTAACTCAGGATCAGTAATGTATGTACACAGTGACTTCACCAGCAGAACAGTGAGCGCAGCTCTGGAGTATAATACAGGGTCTATACTGTATGTACACAGTGACTGCACCAGCAGAATAGTGAGTGCAGCTCTGGAGTATAATACAGGCTGTAACTCAGGATCAGTAATGTATGTACACAGTGACTGCACCAGCAGAATAGTGAGTGCAGCTCTGGAGTATAATACAAGCTGTAACTCAGGATCAGTAATGTATGCACACAGTGACTGCACCAGCAGAATAGTGAGTGCAGCTCTGGAGTATAATACAGGATGTAACTCAGGATCAGTAATGTAATGTATGTACACAGTGCACCAGCAGAATAGTGAGTGCAGCTCTGGAGTATAATATACAGGATTAGTAATGTACGTACACAGAGACTCCATCAACAGAATAGTGAGCGCAGCTCTGGTGTTTAATACAGGATAAATACCATACGATGACTTCACCAGCAGAATAGGGAGCGCAGCTCTGGAGGATAATACAATTACATGTACGCAGCGGTGTAGGAGAGACTTTCGCGCTGAATTATGTATGATCCTGAGCATCTTGATGAGTCTGTGATATCTTACATCCATGCAGTCCGGGTTGACCAGCGGCAGCGCTCTGTTATGCCCGGCTGCATGCGTCCTGGTGGTACATCAGTCGCTGAGATTTCTTTTTGGGTGGGGGCAGGGGGTCCGGTCAGTCGAGTCTTCCATGGTCTGTGCTGTTGATGTTGCGCCTCTTTCCTCCCCTCCCGGCAGGTACTTAGACTTGTGCCACTGAGTGTAGCCAGATATAGGACAACGCTCCCCACCATCCGCTGTAGAGGAGGCTGGGAGTCGGGAAGATCAGCCCCCATTGTTATTATCACACTTAGTGCCATTATCAGCTGTCGGCCGTGTGTCCTGCGCTATGCCGGGGGCCGACTCGCCGTCTGCCCTGTATACACTGTCACATCCAGGGTGCAAAACTACAACTCCCAGCATGTCCTGACTACCGCAGGCTCCTGAATTGTAGCCGGGGGTCTGCATCTACCTCACTGTAAGTGTGACTGAGCGCATCCTCTTAAAGGGAAAGTGATCAGTACATGCGGCCCAGCTCCGGGCGATGCTCACCAGCTCTAGCTAATCATGCTGGCGCCTCGCCAGCGGTCGCTGAGCTCCCCCAGAGGCTGCTTCTCTCCCGCCTCCATCCTTTACCCTGCAGCCCTTCTCACCAGTGCATCGAGCTCTGATCACATTACAGCAGGTGCAGAACGATCAGAAACTGAAAGGAAGGCTGTGATCAGGCATCGAACGACGATCACAGATCATAGTGGGTGGAGTCTGTGGGGGGCGGGGACTTGAGTTAAAGGCACAGTAAACTTTAATGTTTTTTTCACATGTTCCTTATTAGCCTGTTAATCCAATAACTTCATGAGTCGGCGGCACTAATCTACCAATGGCTGATGTTTGTCACCACGGATTGCGGTAAATTCTGTGTTTCTGGCTCTGAACGCGAGGACGGAGCTGCCGGGTGATACGTTGTAGGGTGACTAATAACACGCTGTCTCCCCTCCCCCGCTCTGAGTTTCGCCGTGTCTCACTCATTCCCCCCGGAGACCCCGGACTCCGCTTTCTTGGAATGTATTGAACTATTTTTGTATAGAACGTGCACATTTTGTACATTTGTGCTTTTTATTATCTGTGTGTGTTTTCATACGTTGTGGCGGCCGCGCGTCGGCACGACGGGACTACAGCCTGACAATGACCACTGTTTGTAGGGTTTTATAGGAGTTTGTTCCGTGGACGCCGTTTTATTTTGTCATTAACTGTAACGCTCCTATTTATTGTAAAGTAATAAATGACTTCTGGTGATAGCGGCCGTGACGGTGGTGCCGATTCTCTGCGGTAGGGGCCGGATGGGGGCAGATCCAGCGCCCCATCACAAGGAGGCCACATGTACACCATGCTCCACTGATACATTGTAACGAGCTGCGCACAGGAGAGATGTACACCGCTGATACATTGTAACGAGCTGCACACAGGAGAGATGTCCACCGCTGATACATTGTAACGAGCTGCACACAGGAGAGATGTCCACCGCTGATACATTGTAACGAGCTGCTCACAGGAGAGATGTCCACCGCTGATACATTGTAACAAGCTGCACACAGGAGAGATGTCCACCGCTGATACATTGTAACAAGCTGCACACAGGAGAGATGTCCACCGCTGATACATTGTAACAAGTTTGCAGTATTAGGTCTCACCTACCTAAATCAGCTCTCACACTTTACACTGATTAGGGCCAATATCCCGAAACACTGTGTCTCTAAATTGAGATTCTGATTTGGCTCGTTAGAAGGTCGATACTGACTAGGATTGCTACTTCCAATAGGTTGCACTATTGTTCTAGTCGTCTTCCTCTCTGAAGAGGCAATTTACATATTCCGTTTTAGGTCAGAATGTGTTCAGGCCTCTGAATATAAACAACTGTAATCACTGACAGCAAGCAGAGGAATAGAGGGAGCCGAGACCACGGGGTGCAGTGATTGAGCTTTATTACCCATCTCTCCTCCCTGCAGACGATCGTCAGGCGGTTTTTGCCTTTTACCATAATGCAGTGGGGCTGGGGCTACGCGGTGACTTTGGCCAAGAAACAGGTTTCTGTTGGCCGCTGCTACATAACAGCGCAGTAAATGCAGAGGACGAGCGAGTGGTGAAGAGTCAGGACCACGTGGGTTCCTCAGGACTTGCTTCTCGCTGTATGTCGCTGGTTACACTGTGACTTCGCTCCTTGCACTGTGCTGTAGCAGCAGCAACCCGTGATCTGCGTCTCGGCCACAGTCGCTGCGTAGCCTCGGTCGGGGGATGTAAGGCACGTGGACCTTCCCTCCGGCTGCCGACCACTTCTGTGCTTTGGCCTCAGTTCACATCCTCATTTTCTAGGATCCGGGGCCGTCCTCGTAGTATCGCTGCTTCATCGCACGGTACTTGCGCAGGTAATATAACGCTTCCAGCTCTTTAATCACGAATTCCCCCCGAGAGATGAGTTCCCGGATCTTCTCCGGGTCGCTGACATCCTTGTTCTTTATGAATGCTTTCTTCAGTCGCTCCTTGAAGAAGGCTTCACCTTTCGGATATTCTCGTCCCAAGAAGAGAAGCTGCGGACAAGAAAGATGGATGGTCTCATACAGGGGACGAAAGCTGTCGGACGATGAGCTGACAACCACTAATGAGTGCCTGTAGGGGGCAGCACCCAGCTGTGCTTTCACCCAGAATGGTGTATACACCTGCATTATGTACAGTTGCACCCTCCAACCTATGGTGTGTCAGTCTTCACTGCAGGCCTAGAATCCTATTTATGTAAAGACGGGCTCTGGACAAACCACAGATAGGTCTCTCTGAAGTAGCGAGCAGTACAAACTGGCATACTATTTATGAGTCAGGAGGCTCTGGATGAGCAAGCTAAGGCCGTGGTCATTACTGGGGGGCTTACGTTCTTGTACAGCTTCACAACCTCTCCTCGCAAAGGATTCGCCATGTCCACACCTGAGGGATGGAGCTCTGGAGTCAGCACATCATGGAGGGTGCAGCTGAAAGAGAAGCAGATGGGTGTGAGGATGAAAACGAGACCACCGATGAATCGCACGCAGGAAATCTGCGCTGATCACGAAAACCCACTCGCTGGGGAGAAAATACACAGTGTAAACTGTCGGGCAGACTGTAGGGACAGGTGGGGACGTTCCCTGCCGCTCTGTGTGGGGACCGCGGTCTCTTACCACCCGCTCTCCCATCATTGCATACTGAAGCCAAAACCTTTTTATTTTTTCTCGGCTTTTGCTGATAAGTTACATTTCTCGATATGACGATTTCTGAGTAATTAGAACTCATGAATCAACTTTTATTAACTTTTTTTTGGGGGGGAGTCACAGGAGTCAATTCATCGTTACTTTTGCGCCTTTATTCCTGGAATAAAATTGTTCCCAATAATTATGTCTCGTTCCTTATTTACTTAGCGCCTTTTTTATGTGAACTTGTTTCCATCTTTTATTCATTTGGTTCGGCATTACGGGCGTGATTTGGGGTATTCAGGTTGTTTTAGCCTAATTCGATACAGGAAAGCTGTATATCTTTGTACCGTGTCATCCAGTAGACATAAAAATATTCAGTAAAGGTATCAACCACTGAGGGCTCTCAAATCTGAATAGTTTTAGCCTAATTCACCATATGTCAGTTTTTAAAGAAAGACGCAAAGTTTTTTCAAAATTGCAGTAAAAAAAATCCTGTTGTGTGACGTTTCTAATGCTCAGGGCGAAGTCAGACGGCTGTATAAATCGGAGATCGGCCGCAGTGTTCGGACTGGCCGGGTGAAATACATGAATTGGTCACACTTGGGTCCGGAGAGCTGCGGCCAGTCCGAACACTCCAGCCAGTTTGTGCACCGCGGCCAGTCCGGAGAGCTGCTGCCAGTCCAAACACCGCGGCCAGTCCAGAGAGCTGCGGCCAGTCCGAACACCG